>LQRL01133063.1:20778-36163 GCA_001703475.1 Hydroides elegans | reverse complement strand
GGGGGGGGGGGGGGGGGGGGGATAGGGGAGTGGGCATTGGAGCTTAGGCACACGCTCTTAAAAACCTAGGGGCCCGAATTTATATGTAGGATGTTCTAAAAATTAGCGATAAGATAAAGCTCTGCTTTCCGCAAGCCACCAAAGAACCTCAGATTCTTGCAGGTTTTTTTTTATCAAATGATGTTTGCAAATATGCCAAGAAAGACCAGATTCTTAATGTGTATGATGTATAAGGAACCTTTTGTACGTTAAAGAGTGCAATTTGAATTATTACATAAATGTTGATTGTTAAAATGACACACACATTCGCCCAGTAAAACGGATAAATGAAGAAGATATCGACGAAATAATAAAAGGATATATCAGATACTGATATTGACAACAAATAAGCAAATGGCAATTCGTGTATTTGTTCCCGTTGCTAAGGAAACTCCCCTTTTCTTTGTTGTCAGGCGGAAACGGATGCAGGAAATGATGGCGTCACAACAAAAGGCGAAATTCGGGGATGTCAGGGAGATCAGCAAGGCGGACTGGGTGGCGGAAGTGAACAAGGCTGGCGAGGATATTTGGGTGGTCGTGCATGTGTACAAAGACTCGTGAGTATCTCCTTTTTTGATCATAATATGAAAACAATATTTCCTGAAAAAAAGTGAAGACGGCGTAGCCAGTGAAATTATGCCCAACAACTCATGAGTAGCTGTTGGTACAACACTTTAAATTTATGTATGTATAGTTTTTAATGATATTATTTGTGAGAACCCTCTCTTGAGGTTTTTAGTCATCATATTTATTGGTACTTATGTCCAGTTCCCCAGTATGAGTACCCCGGTAGCTATAATAAAATGATAAGTATGAGTAGTAACTAGTTAATCTCAATTTTGTTGATGGTTAGCTCATGTGATAAGGGCGCCGTCAAGTGGGTTAAGGGAACGACCCCCACTCGTGCTCATAATATGCTCATAATATATTACATGTATATATATATTGCACTTCGTTATTACCTGTATAACTAGCCTTCTTCAATTACAATTTCTGACATCCTAGCTTAATTGTGTTCTCGGGTTATGGTCAACTCGCCCAATTCCCAACTCGCCCAATTATTTTTACCAACTCGCCCAAAGTCAACTCGCCCAAATTTGTAACCAACTCGCCCAAATTTGTAATCGACTCTTCAACTACCTAATTATATACTGATCATCTCAATATGCTTCGGGAAGCATAATATTAATCCGTCAGCATCACCACTTGTGCCCAGGTTGCCTGACATATATTTTCAGTCCAAAATTTACGTGTTCCGTTGATAAAACTTGTGAAAAATTAAAATAAAAATTGGTTAGAAATTTGGGCGAGTTGACCAATGGTTTTGGGCGAGTTGACCAAAATTGGGCGAGTCGGTTTTTGGGCGAGTTGGATTTAGGGCGAGTTGACCAAAATTGGGCGAGTTGGTTTTTGGGCGAGTTGGGAATTGGGCGAGTTGACCAGGACCCCATTACCCGTGTTCTCAACTATCCTTAGCATTACAACTAACAGTGTTTTAAAGGGAATCGTGCCTTAAGAGATTTACGTATACGGTATAGATAAATTTCAATAATTTCATGCAGAAGTATAAATAGGCTATAAATAGTGTTCGTACCTAATGGGATATTTGATGTAAGAAACAGTAGGACAGATCCTTTCGGTGTACTTAATGTTTATTGATATGCTTAGCATGAGCTCTTTATTCGTTATCCACATATGAATAGTATAAAGAAAAGGGTTTATTGATCAGCACCATACGCGTGCTGTTCCTACATGTTATTAGGTAACGTTAGGTAGCTCTTTTAGGAAACATTCTACAATGTATAGTTTACATGGTAAAATGTTTCCTTAAGAGAGCTTCTGGAGAGCTGAATAATTTTATTTAAAATTGTTTTGTTAATTTCATTGTTATTTCCATTTTCTGAATACCTACAATTATCGTAATATATTACAATTAGTGTAGATTTATACATTTACATTGTCCATATTGAATTTCAATATTTGAGGTCAGAGAAGCAAAACAAAAATAAGATTATAAGTAAAATAAAGAGGAAATATTATAATAAAAACTTGTAAAGACCTCGAAGGCGATCAGATAGCACTTTGTGTAACAAAACGAGTAAAATATCAAGTAACTCCAACATAGTTTTAACCTATTTTAGGTTTATTTTAAATGACTTGTATTTTCCATATTTTTTACCCAGGGTGCAATTGTGCAAGCTGATCAACGAGCACCTGTCTGCGCTTGCGCGGAAATTTCCCCAAACGAAATTCCTCAAGGGCCGTTCGGACGTCTGTATTCCCAACTACCCGGACAAGAATCTACCAACTATATTTATTTATCAGAATGACTCATTGAAAAAGCAGTTTATTGGTCCGATTGAGTTTGGAACCAATCGTATCACTTTGGAAGGTAAGTGTTATTGTGGCTGAAAATGATTTGTTTAGTTGTTTTCATATTGATGAATGTTTTTTTTTTTGATGATCATGGTTGATATGGATTTTGAGCATTGTGTGGGAAAAGGTTTCCGATATATACAGAAAAATCGAATAATTGCAAAGTCGTTATTACGCCACAATATAGTACAAAATGTTTTGTTAATATCAAACGAATCAGTTTTGGAACTTAAGTCCTTGATAATCATGTGTCAAACAAGGTATTTATAATAAAAAAAATAATTTAATGGTAACTGTTTTTCGTTTCACACCATTCATAATGCTTTCATTTTCTCTCTTCTGTAGAACTCGAATGGAAACTCTCAAAGACCGGTGCCTTCAAAACGGACATGGAAGAGGCTCCTCGGAAACAGGTCCATGACGTCATGGATTCGGCTATTCGCGGCAACAATGGTGCAGATGACGGAAGTGACGAGGATGACTGGTGACCTAGATAAAAGACACAATTTCTAGTTCAGATGCACTTGGTTCACGAACTGTATACAGGATAATGGATATAAGCATAAACACTGGATGAGAGTATTATGGGAAAATAGGTCATTGCGGAGGTTGGGGTTTAGTATAATGGAAAATTCTAGTTGAAATAGCTGACTGGTGATCTATCCCGAACGGGGGTATTTTGGGGGAAAATAGGTAAAAGACTCGGCAGCAAAATTGAACATTGCGGAGGTTGGGGTTTATTATTATCATGGGAAATTGCATTGTTATTCAATACTATCTTAATTTGTAAGCTGGCTTGAGTAATGAATAGAAAAAATGAATTTATGAATGGTGCCGGTTTATTCTATCAAGAAACTGAAATTAGCAATACATGTATACTAGAAACCTTTCCTATAATATAGGCAAAAAAAAGAGGTTTGAATGTTGTATTGTCAATTGCTAAGCGCGAAAATACACATATAATTAAATTGGTACTTTATCGCCTGTTCATGTATGGATACTCCGAATCAAGGAAATGGGGACAACTAGCTTTAGAAGGATAAGAGAGATTTTGCAAATACTGGGTGCAAACAGATTCAAATGTGCAAGTGTTTTGTATGCATATGTGCACTTAAACATATTTGCGTAAGCGTGGATATAAGATATTACGATAATCGCGTCTTCCACATATGAAATGTGCTTTATCATTTCAAATGTTTGTGATTTCTACTTATTTTGATATTTTTGTTTTTATTTGGCCTATGGTCAAGTCTTTGTCTTTGTTTATGTAACTTGTTAGAATAATGTCAAATCCATGTTTACTTTTACATAACGAGTATCTGGGTATAAATTAAGTTGTATGAATGCCATTATCTAAACCCTGGAGGGATCTCACTTTGTATCAATATCATGAAAATTGTTGTTTTAAGTTTAGAAATAGTTATAATGGATTGCAAAAGCTTTGGAGGGGTTGGGATGTAGTTTAACCACAAATCAATGTGTTCATTGCAATTATGTGCGTGCGTAGAATATTTGGCTTTTGAAGCTCCCAGTATTTTATTGTTAAAAATTGTCTTCGCTTTTAATCAAAATTACGCATTTAGTATTGATCTTAATTTACCTGCGTTTCAATGTTTTAAAAGAAATCATGTAAAAATAGGGACACATATCTTTCCTTTTTAGCACAGTTTTTAACTGTTTAAAATTATTTATTTATGACGTATTTAAAATATATTATCTGGTCAAATATTTAACAATTTTAATAATATAGCTATTTCATATAAAATTTAGTGTACGTTTTTAATACAGATAGTTTTTGTGAATTATTTTGTTGAAAACCTATAGGTCATCTCATTATGTGTAATCATTATTCTCAGTTGATTAAAGAAAATTAGCAGCATAGTTCTATCGGTCAAGAATCGGGATATATGAAGCAAAATTCTTTGTCTTAGTCGTAGCATTTGGTGTTTGTTAAGTTCATTTGTTCCTTTATATTTATTCTCATATCTTTTATGTATGTTTCGAAGTAGTGGATCAAAACCTACGTTTGTGTGCGTTGAAAAGTAGAATGTAGAATTTGCATGTCCTATTTGTGTTATGTAACCTGCATTTTGTTTTTGATATCTTGATACTTGAGTTAAAACATATATGAAAAAAAAAACATCAAAATCAAATCAAATCTGTTTATCATCTTATATTCGCTTAATAGCTTAATTTCGATTCAGTAGTCTGCAAGTTAGAACTCAAATAAATAGGATTCTGTAAGTTTCCCGCACCTCAATCTTACGGTTGTGCATTAGTATTCAGCATTATTATTAATTTTTCATCAGTTACTCTATTTATTGATAATTTTCTTCTAAGTTATACCAAGTAGTATACCAAGCGCATACTGTTTTCTCATTGAATCGTCTCTGTTGACAAAAGCTGATTCGATTTGTATAGGTTTTTGGATTGAAAGAAAATCTTTAAACATTTTATTCCCATTTTATTAAACATTTAATTCAAAAATTTATGGATAATTGACCTCCAAGTAATTCACGATTGTATTGGATATCCCAAGCGCATACTGTTCTCTCATTGGATCGTCTCTGTTGACAAATGCTGATTCAATCTGGATTGCATCCACCTGACCTCCGTCTCTGGAGCCGTGGATCCGGGTGTTGTAGCCACCTGGTTAGAAAGTATACTTAAGTTTTCTCATATATTTTTTAGACGTAAAAGAAAATAAAAGTTGATATGAGATAGGATATATGGTATTTAACCGGCGTAGATTTAGAGTAGCGCCACCCGTTCCCTTGAATATGTTAAACGAAAAACTTAATTCTAAATTGACACCCACCCATCTGCTCTTATATTTTATGCCATTGGTACCCGGTTTAATGTTTATCTGGTAATTTGTTTATAAAACAAAAAAACATATGATATACTAAATATGTTATCTTATTGACTTAAATACCTTTATCAATGAACCTCTCTAAAATGCATAAAAAGTATTAACAAGTATATGGTCAAACTTACACATATTTTGTTATAAAACTATATATCATAAGTTATTCGATAAAAAATAATATTTGATTAAAGCAAACCACTATCAAAGATAAATATAAAAAGTTTAAAACCCGTTTAGAATATACGAACCCGAGAAATAGCTTTCGCCCTCGGGTCCCGGCGTTGAAGGCGAGGGCACACTCCAGAATCCCTCGGCTTCTAAGAAATGCCCGAAGCTCTTCGGTCCTCTCAGTAGGTCTTCGAACGAATGGTCTACGTTCGATGACAGGTGGTAGATGGAGGTGTCTTCCGGGAGGAAGTCGTTTGAATCCAACTCGCTGCCGCTTAAGAGATAGCCTATGAATATATAAATTTTCCGTTTTAGTATATAGGTTTACAAAAGAAGGGATATAGGTAAATCACAGGGTCGGATGCAGAGAAAATAGAATATCGGGGGTTGTGTCAACAGACAATGTAGAGCCGAACATATAAGTTTTTTTTGTAAACCCACGCCGGTGTGGAAAAATGTCATCCCTATCCAAGAATGCAATGAGAAGATGTGCTGTTATACATCCAATTATATAATAAAATAAGTTGTTTTAATGGAACCGTTTTCTCGGTAAACATTTCACCTTAACCAACCCCCATAAAGAAATTATTAATAATTATATACCCAGCTCTGCCCAGTCGTTAGGGTGCCCGTGCCCATGGATATCGATAAAGAGACCCATGCCACTCAGGCTGTCGTCTGCCTCGATTGCTTGTTTGGAGACATTTATGCATCTGAAATATTTGAATGAAATAATTAAAGAACTCCGTGCAACAATGTGCTAAATTGAATTAACATCCTTGGCAAAAATTTGCAAAATGTAACATGACTATATATCCATTTTATATACTTGAATAACAAAAGGAAATCAATGGGATCATTTCTGATTTCGTCGTTTGGCCAATAGTAACATGAATTACAACGATTAATGCCCTTTTTCTCAGAACTTCAATTTCAGACTTAACACATTGTAAGCGCACGGAGCCCTACAATTCTAAATATAAGTTAACAAAGTAACAATAGTACAACTGTTCTCGCACTTAGATAAGAAAAATATAGTATAATGATAAGCGCTATTGTGATATTTCAATATGATAATCGTGAATATTATTTTTTTTTATAAAAAAGACCGGCGATTTTGAATTTGCCCATGAAATTGGTTAAAAAAGATCAATAACAAGAGTTATTTACTTAACTAGGATTTAACACTTTCTACAACATCTCAATGGACTTAATACGGGAGAAAGCGTTACCACCAAAAACATGTATGATTTTTTTATGGATGTATAGGATAAACTATACATTTGCAGACAATACTAAATTAGATCGCGGGTTTTAAACCAAATTTCAAAACAATCGCGGGTTTCAAAACAAATTCTTTAATGTTTTAAGGGGTGCTGGTTATACGTGTGTGCGGCTTATGTACATGAAATTGCCCATATGAACCAACTGGGGGCTTAGTGATATCATTAAATACAAAAGAGGTTACGCACTCCCATCTTCCTATTTACCTATGAAACTCCTCCCACGCCTCCACCGCTAACTCCACACCAAACGTCGCCTCATTAATATCTCGGTTGGCATCCAGTTTAGTCCTTGACAACAGGTTGATCACCATGGTTGGCGATTTCCCCGTAGCAACCAGCAGGTTGTCATGGATCAATCGCGTCAGTTCCTGGGTGTACGAGTCGCGCACTGTGGTCGCTTCACACCTGAAGCAAAGACGTTCGTCAATGGAGTGAAAAAAATGTATATTAGGCATTTATACAGGAGTACTCGGCGATTTATCCGGTGTAATATCTATTCTGCTGGAAAATCTTCCTTGCTGGCATTTTCACAGAGAAGAACAAATATAAAAATTCCTTCCATTTTCGACTTAAAGTAATTGAGTGAACTAAAAGAATGCTTTAAACAATAAAAACCCCATATTGAGCAATTAGGGTAAACATAGTGGAATCAAAGAGATATGGTTCTTTGAAGAGTATCTTTTCTTGCTAGCAACGTTTGCTGGCAACGATTTTTGGGCTTTCCTGGCTGACAAACGAAAAAAATATATATATATATATTTCAACTTTAAGGAATAACATTTACCCAGACTAAGCGTTAAATGAATTTATTTCATACCATAATGAGTCATATTAAAGCAATTTCTAAAAATCGTTCGCTGGATACTCCTGTTTACATGCAAGGCTATACGTAAATAATGCTAGAATTCCTGAAGTATCTGTGACACTTTTTCTAGGATTGTAATTTGTATACCCCTCTATCTGTTCATATACAATCAACAAAAGCGCGATGATTTATTTCCAATAAGTGACATATTTCTTAGACATTGTATTATTAAATCTATAAAAAATAATATATTATGTGGCTGCTGAAGATATTCAATGTGTGCGCCTACACCGACTTACGTAAACACAGTAAGTTCAAACCCGAATATCTGAATAACCATAGGTCATTAAGTTATGCATTTTCTTTATAAACGACTTGGTTTTCATGTTTTTTCCTAGTGGTTAACTCGAATTTGATTTACTCATCGAAGTCTTTCTCTCCACAGTCATGACTCCAAACACACTCTCCGTCTATATAGCATCCTGCATCTCGATCTGGAATCTCGTCTGGATCTTCGTATCCGCCATTAGGCATTTAACTCTCCCTTTGTTTCTACTATTTCTTAATGTTTAAACGCCTTATAAAATCCCTAGTTTTGATGACGAAACTTTGCTGCTTCCTGTTTTATCACAAACACGGAATAAACAACGTATTAAAGACGATTATACAGGATGAATCTGGCACGATAGTTTTGTGTTGCGTTATATGTCCATCTACTTATAATTTGGTCACCCAAATTGAATGTAGTTATGCCTATTCATCAAAGTTATGCCTATTCATCAAATTTCCGACAGTTCATGAATCTAGAAAACGTTCTCAATACCCAAAATCCATAAAAATTTAATCTATTTTGCAATAATTTTCAGTATATTCAACCATTCATGTATTGCTCTTAAGCTTACTCATCGAAGTCTTTCTCTCCACAATCATGACTCCACACACGCTCTCCTTCTATATAGCATCCTGCATCTCGATCAGGAATATCGTCTGGATCCTTTTATCGGTGATGTGGCATTGAACTCTCCTTTTATCACTACTACTTCTAACATTGTAGTACCACGTAAAATTTAACCTTTAACCTCTTTTTGACGTTCATATAAGACGAGAAGATGTTGTGTTAGGTTTTTGTTGCCCGATCGAGAAGAAAACTAGTAAAATAATACTTACTCATCAAAATCCTTCTCTCCGCAGTCATGACTCCAAACACACTCTCCGTCTATATAGCATCCTGCATCTCGATCCGGAATCTCGTCTGGATCTTCGTATCCGCCATTAGGCATTTAACTCTCCCTTTGTTTCTACTATTTCTTAATGTTTAAACGCCTTATAAAATCCCTAGTTTTGATGACGAAACTTTGCTGCTTCCTGTTTTATCACAAACACGGAATAAACAACGTATTAAAGACGATTATATAGGATGAAACTGGCACGAAAGTTTTGTGTTGCGTTATATGTCCATCTACTTATAATTTGATCACCCAAATTGAATGTAGTTATGCCTATTCATCAAAGTTTTGCCTATTCATCAAATTTCCGACAGTTCATGAATCTAGAAAACGTTCTCAATACCCAAAATTCATAAAAATTTAATCTATTTTGCAATAATTCTCAGTATATTCAACCATTCATGTATTGCTCTTAAACTTACTCATCGAAGTCTTTCTCTCCACAATCATGACTCCACACACGCTCTCCCTCTATATAGCATCCTGCGTCTCGATCAGGAATAACGTCTGGATCCTCTTATCAGTGATGTGGCATTGAACTCTCCTTTTATCACTACTACTTCTAACATTGTAGTACCACGTAAAATTTAACCCTCTTTTTGACGTTCATATAAGACGAGATGATAAAATTGTTTTCAATGCTGTGTTAGGTTTTTGTTGCCCGGTCGAGAAGGAAACTAGTAAAATAATACTTACTCATCAAAATCCTCCTCTCCACAGTCATGACTCCACACACACTCTCTGTTTTTATATATCACACTGCATTCCTATTATAAACGTGATTATTGTCGATGTTACGTAACATTTAACTTACTTATTAGAGTTAGTCAGGTCTCTTAGGGCATAAAAAAGGCTCCCGTGTGCACTGTATGTTAAATCTTCAAACAATACATTTTCTGAAAGCTTAATATGTTGGCATCTCAAAAATCAATGTTGGCATTTTTTATCTTAAGGTTTTCATATAAAAAATATAAGCGAATATAAGTGGATTAAGAAAAGCCGTTCAAACGAAATATATCTTCTCATCACGTCTGTCTCACAACGTTTTTCGCACCACGTCTTTCTCACAACGTATTTCGCACCACGTCTTTCTCACAATGTCTTTGTCACAACGTCTTTCTCACAGCGTCGTGTTCACACCATTGCCCTAGCAAATTCGTACACAACGTCACGATATACACGCAATCTTTCTCTATGTTTATGCTCAGGCCGCCGTACAAATACCCTAAAATATCTCAAATTCGTCTAAGTTCAGACCCCAGTAATTTCAAGATTTGTTAGTCGATCAAACTGAAACCTCAACGTTGCACATCTGCAATATATATTCATTCACTGCGTGAAGTTTTAGAACTTCCATCTAATGCTGTCTTGGGCAGTACGTGCATGGCTTTAACGAATATGGGACCCATGAATTGCGTGATATTATCACTCTATTGTAATCCTGGTCCCCCTCTTCCGGCCTTTCCTATGACCACGTCCTCCAATGGATATCTTTTAGGTACCTGCGATACGAATATGTGATAAACAATGTCCAGCTTTGTTAGTAGCGATGTCCAGCATTGTCCAGGTTTTGAATGCGGTATTTTTATGTCCATGACTAACCATACATCAATGTTGACATAATATAGCATTCGAACTAAGTCTTGCTGATATAGAGCTCAAAGGATTCGTCATTCACAAATACATTTTTCTTAATGCCGTCCTCGAGATGTATACTGCTCTGCAGCTCTCCTCTTCACCTTTTTCCGTTAACGGTACTCAACTCCCCAAGTACACAACTGTTTTGACTTCAACCTGCTCACCATTTAGTTTAATATCTGATTATTTCTCCTTCCTGCTTACTACCATGGTCTGTATTTGTATGTTCATTCCTATACCAAAATCCTTTCCCTCTTGGTTAAACCTTTAGGATTTGTAGTACTCTATGACTTTTGAGTTTCCTTGGTCGGTGCGAACTAATGCCGCCTGCTCCAAATAAGGCCTACCTGTACGTCCTTTCTCTCGATAACAGTTAACTTCAGATTTTGTGATTGACTCTGTCAAATGCCTTTTCTTAGTCTATCCCTCGTTTATTGTTCTCAGATAAAATATTGATTGACTTGTACCCTTTCCCTGTCTGAATACGCTTTCATTCTCTTTCATTTCACATTTATTGAGGCGATGTTACGGTACAGATTGATCTTCATTAACACTTTTGTAACGTGACACATCATACGTTATTTTCGAAAGTTGGTTCATTTTCGGCGCCCTTGGCTACAGGGATGAGTGTTGACTTTTCCGGTCCTCGAGAATATGTCCAGTGTCGCAGATCTTGTTATATAATTATTTTATTTTGTCTATGCCTATTTCATAGAAAGATTTTCAACATTTCAGCTGATATTGTAACGTCTTCTGGAGAACTTTCCTGGTCGTGACCTGAGAAAAGCTCTGGATTACGTCACAAAGTTTAAACAAAAACAAGTAATATCACATTCAGCATCATTAAGTAAAGAAAGTGTTTTAATAGTTAAATTACTTTAACAAATACTTCGACATTCTCTCAATCTACCGGGTTTTTAACACCTTGTTGAACAAACAAGTCAATGTGAAAAAGCAAATGTTGCACTATATACACGTTAGAAATATATTTTATGAACTTTTAATGAAAATGTTACTTTGCGGTCATCGTCAATTTGCAATTATAATCACAATATTTCCATTTAAGTGTTTCTTTATTATCCAAAGGAAATACCTACGCATTAAGTGAAATCCTACCAATAGATTTCCGTTTGAAGCACAATGAGAAAAAAAATCATAAATGCACTTATCGGCCATCATAATATGAATAGAATGCTATAAATATCAAGAGTCTTATTGATCTAAATAGTGTTATGTCTAATCGTGTCATTTTAAGCACATATATACACTGACAACATCACAACAAATCGCCACTGTGCAACATATGTAAATTGGACAACATAGTGAAATCTCAAATCGGCCGTCGTAATTTAAGTTAAAGTCATGATATGCAAATATAATCAAAACATTTCTATTTAAGTATTTTTCATTATCTAAAGGCATAACTTAGGCATCAAATGAAACCCAACCAATAAAGAGCTATGTTAGAAAAATAAGAAAAATATTCAGAAAAACAGCACTTATCGGCCATCATAATATGAATAAAATGCAATAGAAATTAATATTTTTGTTGATTTGAATAGTTTCGTGTTTAATCATGTTATTTAAAACCCAATATACATTAAGAACCTCGCAAATAATCGTTCTTATACAATACGCATATACTAGACCATACAATGAAAACCCTTATCGGCCATCGTAATTTTTAGATAAAAATCGTAAAAATAACAAATGCCAACATTGTTTTTCGAACTCAGCACCCTAAAGTCATTTAGAAAATGTATGTTATCAAGATTTAACATGCATAGCACACGGATCGACCTAAGAGACAGGACTAAGTGGTTAAATATACTTACTCATCGAAGTCTTTCTCTCCACAATCATGACTCCAGACACATTCTCCCTCTGTGTAGCATCCTGCATCTCGATCCGGAATCTCGTCTGGATCCTCGTATCCGCCATGTGGCGCGGCGATTATGACGTTTAGGTGGCCAGGGTGACACTCTATGTATGAAGCGCCATCGCGTGGCTGTCCTGGAAACGGGTGATTTGACATACAGTTAAAACATTTTCGTTTCAACTGTCCAATTAGAAGTGGTTTAAACTGTATGTTTAATAATATCATTTGTAAGAATCGATATAAATCTGTTGATTTCTTAGCCAGGGTAACCTTTTATGCACGAAACGCCGCCATCGCGTTGTTGTCCTGAAAATATATGGATTTGCCTATATTATTTGTCGGGATATATCTTAATATATTGATATCCTTGCCAAAGCGACACTCTGTATACGCCTCACAACCATCGCGTGGTTGTCCTAGAACCGTGGTGTATGACATATATTTAATTATATAATTTGTCAATTTTGATGTTCAAGCCGAAAAAATGGCATGTTGATGAATCTGCTACATGGTAATTTAGATTCTTTCTTTATAAGATAGGGTCCCAGACGAGCTCATTTTTAGCAATAATACAATCTCCAATTAAAGACGTTGTTTATCTCGAGTATCATATAGACTATTACTTAACGAACGTACCTGTAAAAGAGTTGATATATCTTACTTAATTTACAAGTTGATATAATCGTATCGTAAAAAAGCTGTTTTATTATCAAATTTACCTGAGAGATCCCGCCCTGGCAACTCCTTACATGAGTAGGTCGTGAGTAGAGTGAGACTCAGGACAATGAGAAGTGAGTTCATGGCTTAGTATCCCTTATTTAGATTTAACTGTTTAAAATGGATAATCAAAATTGATCAAAATCAACATGTATGTTTATATTTGTTTTATTATGTAAATGTAATAAGAAAACACAAGTCAGTGACAGGTTTTCTAATACAGTTATTGCGAAAGATGTCGTACATATATTAATGTAAGATATCGATAACCTGAGCAAATCTAGAGGTTGTTATATAGCTATCTGAATCATGATTATCATATTGAGGTCGATGTTATCATATTTAGGTTAGAATATCTATTGAGTACACTCGTGTGTTGATATTTCACTTGCTTAACGGTTTTAGGAAAAATTGAGCTGTATATCACGTTAGATAATCAATAAAACTTACTCTAATATTTTAGTTGAAAATATGGCTAACAGGAAATGCTTGACCAAGGTATGTACCATCCTAACAATGCCCAAATGACCAACTCAGGAATACCCAACGAAAGATTGTTAAATGTTGGGTGTTTAACTGGTTTAGATAAAACACGGATTCATAATTACGTTAACCGATGAAATATTTGTTCTTAATATAAAACTTTGTTCATTTTTTGCCAGTTACAATTAGGAAAGCTCAAAAATCGTTGCCACAAAACCTATCCAAGAAAGATTAATCCCTTGATCATAGCTAAAAGGTTATTCTACATCATATAGAATATATACATTGTTGATTCACCTATCAGCATGTTAGGTATGCGTTTTTCTTTATTGTTGTTGAGTTAAACATAGAGTCTATAAAACAATGCAAAAACTGAAAGACCCTATTCGTCTCATTTCGAAGGGCACCCCACGACCTAATTTTTGAAATGTGTTAATTTTACCCTAAAACCACTCCAACCATTGAAATATGCAATAAATAATCAAGTTTAGAAAAAAACTATTTTACAAAAAGGTGTTCCTATTTTTGTAGCTAGCTGACCTTATCTCGCTCATCTAGGTGGCTAGAATCGGGAAAGGAACACCCTTTGTGAAAAATGAAAATTGAAATACCTGTATATAATACCAATTTTTCAATAAACAACAATGTAACACGCTAAGCTATATGTATATGAATGAAAATAAAACAAAATTTTCAACTGGTTTGGTAAAAAATACCAAATTTATCAAAAAGGTGTTCCGTAAATTCTTGTAGCTAGTCGGCAATTTTCGAAAGTTTGTAGCTAGATCAATTTTGAAAAGGAACACCTTTTTGAGGATCACCTCGTGGGGTGCTCTTCCATTTTGGTTGAGACAATAGTGATTGAGTTAAGACGCGTTACAGTTGCTGTTTTTAGAAAAACAAACACACTGCTTAAATCTTTGATTAATTTGAACACTGACAAGTTAAATGTTGAGGTTGTATTATAAACATATAAAACAGCGTAAAACTGTGATTCCTTGTGCCTAATGAAATATAATTTGGACCTTTTTGGCCCATACATATGAAAATAAATGTTTAAACTAAAGATTGGTATTTTTCAACAAAATCCTAATTGGTAATAATGCGAGTGTGGTAGAATAAAACAATGTAAATACCATTGTTCGCTCATTGTTATAATATCTCAAATTGTTCTTTTCAAGAAGAATTCTCTTATAATCAAACGACAATAAATCAGGTTAATATGCTCTACGAGCACATCTAGCTACGATTGTTTTTCTTTCAAATGTTATTAACATTTATTAAATATAATATCGTGTTAATAGATAAAAACTTGGGAGAGTGGATGGACAAACTTATTATTTTAGATAAATGATTACAATATTAGAAAGGATAAACATAATTAAAACATACATTGAGGCTATATTTGTGTAAATGTATAATATATATTCTGTGGATGATGTTTTGTTGTACGGGTCCGTTGTGACTTTAGGATATAAAGCTAAACTGATTTCATTGTGATAACAGGTACTTTCGTTTTAACAAATATAATTGCAATGTTGCAAATAAAAAGATATTTTACAATATATAATATAGAACAAAAATGAATTAAACTCTATTTCTCATTTGAAGCAAAAAAATGTACACACATGTGCAAGAGTCTTGAACTGAGTTTGATTGAATTAATTGATTATTCTTAGCAATGATTAATGAACACATATATTTCAAGTGATCTAATGTAAGGGTAACATATACACAGCAGGGCACTTGATGTAAACAAAGCGCTGCTGCCAAAACACGGTAGGCCTCGACAAGGCAAAAGCATGTGTTTCGTGTACAAACTTAGGGCTATCTTTCCCAATTAAATACATATGTACATGTATTTTAATTCATATTTTCGATGAAAATAATCAAATTTTC
>LQRL01133059.1:16186-31273 GCA_001703475.1 Hydroides elegans | reverse complement strand
GAAAAACGTTTTGGGAAAGACATGGTGAGAAAGTCGTTGTGAGAAAGACGTTGTAAGAAAGACCTTTTGAGATAGACGTTGTAAGAAGGACAAAAAATATAACCTATTTCTAATAAACCTATAGTATTAATAAAGAATATATATTGCATAGGCTCGGGGCTTTGCATCTGATGCCTTTGTTTTTCCAGTGCTGACCATGCTAAATTAAATTATTATTGACAGTTCACGGGGGATCGAAGGCCTTTAGCCTCTAGTTACTTCTGTCCACAGATAGGTCTGATTCCGTTAGTTTATATGTGTGTTTCATGGAAAAAGGCCGACAGCCGAGCACAGATTCAGTTGATTTGTGTTTTTTGTTGCACCAAACATATCTTTGTACATGTACATTGTAGCTCCTTTGTAGTTGATGCATGAGAGTATTAGAATAATTAGTAAAAATCAGTTCAGCTACCTGGGCAACTTGCTATTATTTGCTTGGGTTAAAATAATTTGCTCTGAAGCCCCCTCAAAATCTGTGATTATTTCTAGACCTAAATGTTTTATAAATTATACGAAAATAATCAAATAGATAATTTATCTAATTAAGTTGCACAACCGACGTGAAAACAAAACAGATACTTTAAATAAGATATATTTTACTTATTTGACTCACATCGGAGCTACGAATTCCTTTATTCCTTGTGTTCTTGTTAAAATCAATTTCATGTTGTAATTATTAATTGTTTGTAACATCGAATTTGTAAATTGTGTGTTTTTGTTTCCGTTCAATCTGTTTTTGGTGTGTGATTACGTTTATGTTTTTGTCAGTGATAAAATCTTTGATATTTCCATATTTTAATGAATATAAACGTTCATATAATTTCTATAATAGTCGAATACATTAAATATCCGACCCATGTACAGTCTTTTAGCCAGACGAGGATTAATAAATGAAACTAGCAGAGCCAGAGACACATTAAATTTTGGGAAAATCTAGACTGATTGAGAAATTAAATTGATTTAGAGGGGGCGCTTCTCCATTCGCTCTGATACAGTATGTTATTCCCAAAAAATGAATTTGCGCACCCGCCATTCGCTCTGGGATTTTCTACCATTGGCGTCCCCGGTTCAATATTTCTGTAGTTTAGCCTGCGTCATTTGAAAATACATGCAGTTTTATTAATCCTCGTGAGCAAAAAATATTTCAATTATTATAGTATACTCATGAATTCCATGTTCGTATTCTAGCATGTGATAATCTTTGTATAAAGTCAATGTGATTCGAGTGAAATCTTGCAGATTGTTTGCATGTCGATTAGAAATATTTAATGTAAAAATTTCGATTGGGACTTCAAGGCATGGGAAGTAGAAGAGTGTTTCCAATGTACAAAACCTTTATTGTGTGCAAATATGAGAAAAAAAGATAAACAATGTCTTCACAAAATTTATTTTTAAAATGAAAGAAAAATAAAATTAATATTCAAACTTCTTGAATATTAATGTTTCAATATATAGTCGTGTTTCTAAATGTTTAATAAGAACATTCATGTTTGGATGACTATATCTTAGGGATCTTGAGACCATTGAGTTAATTTCGTTAATGTGTTTAAGAGCCACTTTTGGCCCTATTTTCACGCGAAAAAGCCTACCTCTTTGTCTCAACTATTAAAAAAAGGGTAATTAAAAAGGCATGTTAAGGCAGCTGCTTTTGTGTGTAATCGTAAATATTTCAATAACTTTTATCTAATGTCATTCCAGTTCGAGTTCTCATCAGTTTGTTTCAGTGTATTACCCTCTTTATCGAATGGTCCAATATTAGTAGATACATAAACACGAAGTAGACCCTACATGTTAAACACTATTTTAAAGTGAAACAGCTGTTTTTGCTTTTTCAGGAAAAGATTTCGACGATGACTCTTTCATTTAAATTGAACGTTCCAAACTTTTAAATAATTCAAACACTTAATAAAACCACGTTTGTTTTCCTTTTTTGCCTCCTTCTCCCCTGGATAATATATGATTTAATTTTGAAATCGCGGTATATTTGTAATCAAGTGTACCTTTCAATTGTAAATTAAAACGGTATTTGTGCCATCCTCCAACTCAGTCATCGGAGCATATTCAAATTTTATTTGAAGTCATCCATGTTTCTCATTTAACCTCAACTCAACTTGCACTTACATCAAAGAACCTGTAACTACCTAAAGTCTTTACTTACAGGTACAGTCCAGCTTCACCCTAAATTGGGAAGAGAAGTTGGAGCTTCTTCGGTACTTCCTGAGCGACAGCAAATACGACCTGTTGGATGGCTTGGAGATGCTGCCACTGGCTAATGGAGGATTTCATACGTTCTATTACAACCCAAGAAAGGTATATAAAGAAAACAGGTGAAATAGGGCACTTGCGTTCAAAAGAGGACTTATCTTTAATAAAGTCATTTTTGCTCACGCGAGTGTCGTTTGCTATGACGGTTGCGCTTACTCGACAGTCGATTCTGGCAGTGGTGCACCCTTGCGTTTATCCTAATGAGTGTTAAATTTGACGTTCGATTTTAATCCAATTGAAAATTATTTGTAGCTTAATATATCTTTATTAAAAGTATTTCTTGTTATCTGACAAAAAAAAATATTTGAATCAATATTTAAAACGACATGGGGTTTCGAATACACTTGTTGAAAGACACTATGTATCCATACGAAATTCGCCGTGTTATATAATAAGTAAAATGACTAGCAATTTCTACCCACGCTAGGCCGATCGCCCGATCTTCATAGCAACACAGAGTCATCCGCGTACGCTGCTACCTGGTCTGGATGATGATTTTCTGGATTCGGAAATCGACGACGATATTTTGGAGATGCTGTGTCGAGCGGCCAGGCGAGGTAAGATACAATGTTTCAATTTGATCAAGTAACATTTATTTGTTTCAACTATTACCATTAGATTGGATCCAAAAGAAAACTACAAAATGTAGTCAAATGGATTGAAAAAAAAAACTTATTTGATTAAAAACAATTACATTGTGTATAACCATATTCCATAACGAAAACAATGCAATAATTTAACTACGTTGTGTTGTCGTCTTTCAGGCTACACCCAGCTGCGCTTGCTGGACCCTGAAACCGTTGTGCAGCTCATTCCTCGTGTGCTCCCCGCCAGCTGGAAAGATTCGCCTATGGTAAGACAAGTTTACTTGATTGAAACAGACACTGATATTTTTAACCTTGAAGCCGAAAATAATATAATGAGACTAGCTAGAAAACGTTTTTTAGTGATGTCATTTATGCTGGCTGAAGAAATGAATAAAATACTTATATTTCTAGTGGAATGCGTTTTCGTTATCCGTGCAGAATCTCATGGAATTTGATATGAAAATGGTTGCACCTTGTCATTATCAAAGCATTATTCTACCAAATAATACAATGCACCTACATACATACACCAGGTAAGTAGAACAAAGTTTAATCAGCATTTAAAAATAGCGATAGCTTTGACGTTCAAAGTGCCATTTTTTGTCAAATAAATCTTAGCTAAGATGCCTAGCCCTTGTTTTACATGCTCTATTTGTGATTTATTCCAAACAGGTCACCTGGGATCCGAACGAATTCGGTCACCCCGCAGCCGGTTGGCTCGAGGAGCTCTGGATGTACTTGATTCGCCAGCACCACAGTAGTTTGAAAATGTTCGAAACTCTACCCATAATCCCCTCGCGAAACCATGACGGGGTCATTGACCTAATACCCCTTGGCAGCCATCGCGCCATTATATGCAGGGAATACGATGGTATGACCTTAGGAGAAAAGGTGGCTGAGATTTTGAGGAAATTGGATATTTCCGTTATTGACGAGTTGCCAACGTATATCAAGGCACATCCGCTTGTGACGCGCAAGTATACGTTCACGCCGACGCATATTGGGATTCTAAAGAGTTTCATATCGCTGGCGAATATTCAGGGGCTGTACTATTTGATCGCGAAATTAGTTGATTTATCGGCCGAAGAGAAACTAGCGATTCGGCGGTTATTCTCGAAGATCTCACCGCACGAGCTGCGCGGCGAATATCGTGACTTTCTGAAGCAACTTCCGCTCTTCGAAACGGTCAAGGACGAGGACGGCCATTTTGAATTCACGGCGATCGATAAATGCCACCAAGCGGCGCCTAAGGACCTGCCACCACTACCGCTATCGCGCCAACTTCTCGATATCAGCGCCGCCGACGCACAGCACTTGGGAACCATCCTTCACGTGACCCAGTTATCGCAAATCGATCTGTTTACGACGATCGTCTTCACCGATATTGAACGCGGCTTCTACGATGTGTCACAGGTACAGCGCGTTATGGTCTACGTCCTGAAGCACTACCATGCCTTCCAGGGAAGCAGTACCAAGTTCCGCGATACACTGCGAGCGCTGGCGTTCATCCCACGTAAAGACACGCTCGCACAACCGAGTCGCTTTTACGATCCCGAACATGAACTATTACAGCGGCTATTCTACGGCGAGGAGAATTTTCCGCACGGCGCTTTCTCGGAACCCTCGATTCTCGCGGTGCTTCGCGAGATCGGATTGCGCGGAACGAAGGATATCGAACCGGAAGATATCCTTGATGCAGCGCACGCGATTCAAGGGCGGCTCAACACGGATAAGGAAATCAAATCGGCGCTTATCACGAAGGCCGATGCACTGCTCGAGTATCTCTGTAAAAACCCGTCCATGATCGACCAACCGCACCAAGAGGTGGCACTGCATGAATTGCTGAAAAACGTTCGGTTTATTCGCGTCATGCATACGCGACCGGCACTGTACCCGACGAGTATCCCATGGTTCGCGGGAGCTACTGTAAAAACAACGGCCACCCCTTCGCGACGCAGTAGAAATATGGATGCGACGCCAACAACTTATAGCTTTGAATGTCCCACCAACGTGACGTCACATGAATTCGCCAATGTGATTGGCTCTGTTATGCCCGTGGTTGCCGTGGAAATCAACAATCCCGTGACGTACGCATTCAACTGGAACGCCACGCCCGAACTGCCCTTGATCATCCAGCATTTCTCCAATGTCACCCACTCATACACGGGAAAAGAGAAAGCGAAATTCACCGAGATTGTACAGCAGTGTTATCACGTGTTCACGCAACATGAGCCGCATGTGATCGTTGAGTTGTTGAATGAGCAACACGTGGAGAAGTGGATTTGGCATGGCGATGGCTTCTGTGCCACGAGGCAGTGTGTGTTTGAGGAACCGTTTATGGAACTGTCACCATGGGTAAGTTTGCCATTTGTCTGTTTTGTGCATTTTTCGAAATGTGACGTGGATTATTTATGTTATGTTCTTTAAACAATTATTAGATCTTTAAATAATTTTGAATATGAGTGTCGTCAAAGTCTTACATGTTAATCCCAGAAATCGTCATTATTCACGAAACTGGTTAAAATACAGTCAAGTTTCTCCAAAGTCAATCAAAGTGTAATTGAATATTCTTTCAACATGCATCTTCCAAAAGTTGAATTGAGGCTTTACCTAAAAGTATCAACCTGTACATGTTTATTTACACCAATCACCATATAAATTTCTCTATATAACTATGGATCACGTTTTACTTCAACAGGTCTACTCAGTGCCGGCTGGTCTCGAATCCATGCGAGGTTGGCTCGAGGGATGCGGCGTCGACCACAAGGTGGATCTGACGCGAGTGCTCAAGCAGATCCAACAGAAACACGCCCCTGGCGCCGATTTCAACGAAAGCGAGGTATGTTGAAATACAATGTGTTTGTGGATAGTGTGAATGTTGTGAGACTTGATGGTAATGGGAAAATATGAAGTCGATGTATTGAAAAATAGTGTTTTTTTTTTTCGAAATGTAGCGTAACAAATGAAATGATTGAATATTTTCCTGTTCTCTTGGGCCTCCAGCTATAAGCATTCTCGAGTTTGGAGTCATTGAGTAAAGGATCCGAAATGTAAGGTCAAACTTTGAAAAATAACCATATAGAATTTATGTATTTGAGGTCCAAGTTATCCTAACGATTATAAGGGTGATGATACACAATGCACATATATTGATTTTGGAATTTAGAAACAATGTTGATTTGATGCAACAAGGAAGTGTTTGATAAACATAGCAGAAATTAAGTTATCTCGATTTTAAATATTTGACAGCAAGAACACTGTTTGGTTCCTCCTAAACATCAACAGATTGAATGTTTCACACCGAGTTAATTATTGTTTTTGCATATTTTAATTGAATTAGTCGAATTTCAAAATGTCATAGTTGGTTTCTTCTTTTTTCAGTAATTAAAACGTAATTAAGGATAATTGCACAACATCGTTTTTGTAAGTCTTTAAATTAAGATATGCGTTTATATAATCTATTAATGCATGTTCTTTGTGTGATTTCTATGGGGCGGGTATGACATTTCCATGTTGGAGAATCTATATATTTTCCGTTATATTAAATATATATTGTGAAATGCATAACAAACTTGTGCGTCCTTGGTTTATCTACCCCGTAAATTTCTCATGTATCTCACTTCCTCTTAACAGGTACGCCGCGATCTTCACGTTTGCGTCAGCGTCCTTAACGAACTCAAAAACACGGGCCTTCTCGATTCCGCGTCTCACGAACTCATGGTGCCCGTTCACAGCTCGACGCGAAGGAGACTGAGACTCGAACCTATTCAACGCTGCTCGTTTTCTGACGAGGAGTGGGTTAGACAAGGTGAGATATGTTTGCATTTTGTGTAGTTAGGCATATTTGTCTATATATGAAAAATACCAAAAATACGATAAAAACAAAAAATATTTGTCTATAACCAAGACAATTAAAAGTTTGGAAGGTGGAATATTTTTTCAAACAACTAATGACTACCTTGCAAAGAGTGGGGGATGAGGGCATATAGTGTTTTTTTTGTCTGAGGACGATGCTGTCCCATGTGTTTTCGTTATCTTTCCCTATCAAAAAACGATTTGTCGAGGTTAAGATTTAGAGGAAAATATTTCATTGCACATTGACATTCAAACTAAAATATTCAGCGAAAGGTCACAACAAGATTTTTTTCGTAGGCGGTTTATAGATTATTGCCACGATTTCTAATCGATATGTCTTAGTCATTCAAGCTATTTTTCTGAAGACAGCTGTTTAGCAAAAAAACGAACCTTTAACATCAGCTAAATTTCAAAAAGTAAAACAACATTCTCCCCTACGAATTTACTCCATTTATGAAGGTATCAAATAACGAAATAAGGGCCATAATTTCAAATGAAAAGGTGTTACAAATGAAGTCTTCTTTCCATAACTATGCGATAAATTTGTTCTAAAATGAATATATAAAACCGATGATAAATTTGGTGGCATTGTTAATAATATAATTCGATACCTCATTGAATTCTTAAAACGTTTAAATCATCACTTCAACTGTAACATAGGGTTTTATTCACAATTTAGCTGTAAACATGATGATTTGAGGATAGTATTACACATATGTTGTAAAGTATACATATACTCCATAAAATAAACTAAATGTTAGTTTTCCCCACATATAATTATGTTACGGTTTTCACAATTTATCACCCTTTCAGTAATTAGTGCTTTTTTAAATGACTGATAACCAAATAGGAAATAATTAAATGGATATATAAAAATCGCAATCTATTCATCCCATAAATGAATGGTGTATGTGCATATAATTTATGTATCCCCAAATCATCCATCAAATAAAACTTTATGAAATGTCTAATATCTAACGTAAATATTCAAGTAAATTCTATCAGTTTTTGCTCTGAAAGTGTGAGCGGGCATGGTGGGTGTGAGGGGTTTGGATTTGGGTGAGGGGATTTGGCAAAGGAGGGGGGGCCGGGGGACGGGCATGGGTTCTAGTCGTTAAAGATCCCTTCAATTTTACACAAAAAACACACATATGCATGGGCTCTACATTTAAATGGCATTTCTTCTTCAGTGACCCCTCGGCCACGACGCAGCTATAAGTACGGTGAGTTTCATGGGCACTCTTTGCATTTGAATGTTGTGTTGTGTGTGTTTATTTCTCGTTGCAGGCACCACTGTTTATTTCATAATTTATTGTCCACTGTTATCTTTCACAAATTTGTTGTCTTTCAATCGATCACCATGTTGTTGTATTTTCCTTGTTTAATTAACACATATGTTAAACACACACACATTTATTATAATGCGATGTCCATTATTCAACGTTTTTCATATGTCACAGAAATTATGTCCTTTAATTCGCGGTTTACATAACTGTAGCATTGGGATATTCATGTAATTTATACCTACACCGTATTATTAATATATATGTAACATACACACACGAACACATTTGATGTCCTGTCCAATATTTGAGTAGTAATGTGATATTTTTTCACGAACACTGTATAATTAGGTCCTCGTGCTGAATATTTTTTTTACATCGTTGTCACTATTTTTGTTGGTGGTGTGTTGTTTTTAATATGGTTGATTTCAACTGCACTCTTCTTCACTGCAGCAAGGTTTGGGGATTCATTAGTAATTGATTATCATTTTTTATGGACACAGATTTTAGTGACCGATTCATTCTATGTTTCATACACTTTGTGATTTATTTTACTTCCTACAAAACGGCATATTAAAATGTGAATTCTAATTTCTTATTACAATCGATGTCCTTCGATGTCCTTCACTTATTTCCGTTGTCAACATGTCATAATCACTCATAATGTCCTATACTTGAGTCCAGTGTCTTTAGTTTGCTTTGACTACTTTACAGTTTATCGTAATCCATCCTTGTCTAAACGGTATGCTCCACTTTAACGCGATTTCAAGAACACTCAAGAGCAGGGTTTAAGATAGGGTGATAGGGAACACGGGATCCCGTAGCGTACACCTACACAACTTCATAAATATATCTTTGAATTTAATTCGATGTAGGTTATATATGGACATTTAACCCCCCCCCCCCAAGTTATGATAAAAACCAAAATAAAAATATTTTGATAAAATAAACATCGACATTTTCTCAACTATAACGAAAACTAATAACGATATTATCTCAGTGTATAACCGAGTAAGTCAAGACAACTGTAATTGGCGATTGCCGTTAAAAAAACTGCATTTGAGATTTTGGGTTCATTATGCACCCGTGTAATATCGAAACAAGTAATAAGAAATAAACAGAAACATTTTGAGCTTAGAATTGTTACTGTTAACAATTTGCATACAATTTGCCAAAGTATAAAGGCGGGAAATAAAGGAGAAAGTCCAATAAATATCTTCAGATAGGCATTAGAGATTCGGCTTTTCAATATAATTCGATTTCAAATTATGAAATAATTTTTGAATGCGTCGAGATATTCTTATTTTAAAGTTTCCCAGGCTTCAAACATTTTGCATGCAACGCAACACATCTACGTTGTCAAAATATTCTTCCAATTATATCCCTTATTTCACCTAGTACTCTACTTCAATTTGAAAAAACAAAACGCACCACCCTCCTTAGACAATTAGCATTGCATCGCACGTTGAATGTGACACACCGTCGTTTTATTTTCGATTTCCACTTAAAAGATATGCATGACATATAAAGACGAATTCATGTAAAGGGTGGCTTATACGCAGTTTTACGAAATGAAGTGAGCTTGAATTACATGTAACACATCTTGCATGCAAACTACATGATTTTGCGTCAGTAGCATGATCGTAATCAATTGTGATGCCAGATATTTGATTAGTTTCAAAATGTCACCTGTTCTATCAAAACTGTCTTTTTGTGTAATATAATAATTTCTTACGTTTTTTGTTACATAAATATTTGTTTTTACTCTGTAATAAATATTGTTTATATTTGTTTTTGTTGAAATGTATCTTTCTTGAATTAAATTAAGAGTATTTTCCTCTCATGTTTTGTATCTTTTACATATTTTAACCCAACTGTGAAATGTGAAACGAAATCATATACTAAAACAGTTTCCCTACTTAAAGAATATTATTTCGGTCTACAGTACTTGTATATAAACAATGTGTATTTCTAAATAATTCCTCAGATTTCCATTTCGCTCAGTAATAGGTTAGATCTATTATGTCTACTCAATCCGGTTTTGTGTATATGTCTGGATGATTTTGAGTGATTCTAGGTTTGTATCTGACTATATATCGGCTCCAGCCATTATCCAGTTCCATTGTTTATCAAACGGATAACCCTGTAGGGATCGAATGATATTTTTTCCACGACACTTTGAGCCTGAGGTCTGAGAGGCATTCCAGCTTGCTGGTATGATGGTGGTAATCTATCATGGTTCTATTATTGAATTAAAAAACAGTATCATAGAATAACTTTGTGAAATCACCCAAACTCAACTTTCCGAAAATAACTAAAATGCAAACGAACGTTTTCTTACATAATAACAGAAGGCCAGACAGACACTATTGTGCGTTTGAAAACGAATACCAGCGTTTATTAGCGATTGTTATAAAATGGAATATCCTTTCGTCATAAAAATCACTGAACTTTTTAAAACTCTCTTTGCTGCAATTGCACTCCAAATTGCAAGAATCTACCTCTTTCCTAAAGATGCCCTATATTGGGAATTGGAGCACTTTTCGGAGCTGAAAACGGCTAAGTCCACCATATAAAGTGAATGGCGGACTTAGCCGATTTCAGCCCCGAAAAGTGCTCCCATTCCCAACATAGGGCATATTTAGGAAAGAGTTAGGGTCTTGCAATTTGGAGTGTAATTGCAGCAAAACAAGTTACATAAACTTATGTGAATATAATAACGAAAGGATATTCCATTTTTCAACAATCGCTAATAAACGATGGTATTCGTTTTCAAACGCACAGTAGACGTTGTATGTTATTCTATTAATTGCCACGTAGAGGAGCTGCCTTATCTACGAGCATAGTCTTAGTGCGATATGATTCCGTTATCATGGTTATTGATATAATTAACCAAAGTTCAAGTATGATTGTGCTAGAAATATCGCCAAGGATTGGGGTTATAGCATCACCGAATGAAGTATAATCATGAAAAACGTTTGAAATACAAAAAAATCAAGCGTAAAAATATTAATAAAACGATTGTTCAGACTATATTTATATCTATTCAAGCAGATCTATAAACATTTTATTAAAGTTAAATTAGTTTTAGTTGTAAATTATCGTATATATTCGTTGACAAGTAAAATTATAAATATAATCAATCTAGAATAAACAAATGATCATGTGGAGCACTTAAACATAGCACAGATGATGCTTGCAACTGAGCAACTTAGAACCAGTTTTTATAAAGAAACTGCTTAGGAATCATCTTCGTATAATGGATGCGAATGGCACAGTAGGTAAAGATCTCTCCTGGCATTACATGTATAAAAACTAGTTAAAAATTGGGATAATCTGGCAATATATTGAAGCGATAGTACTACAGCTCATACGTGCATCATAGCATAGGTTAAAGAATGACTTAAATGTTATTGGAATGCTCACGCAATTAAATTGAAAAAAAAAAAAACAAAATTACTTGTTCACACGCGTTTAATACGCTCGCGGGCGTTAATCATGAATATGCATCGAGCAGGAACACACTGTAGCATCGGGTTTAGAGGGATGTTGTTTCTAAATATCTGGGAATGTCATAAGAAGAAACCATTTATAAGAAAAAAGAATAAGCGAGCGCAAAAGGCGCGAGCCGACTAAATATTGATTTTACTCCAATCTTGCGAATTAAATGTTATTTGAAATGTACTTGGCATCCACATACGCCAATCGAAAAATTCACTCGCCATGGCGAGTGTGGCGAGTGTTATTTGCATCCCTGCTATGACATTCAATGTGAATGTCAACTGCCCTTTATCATTTATTAATTTATATCATGAAATTCTCCTTTACATTACATACAATTTGAGTAGTGCCTTTCTACACCTTTTAATATATCAGTGTTCCCCTTTCAATTCGGCCCTGAATCTATTTGCATCTCGATATCACTGCTATAATCCTTTGACAAAGTGACAACATTGAAAGCAATGTCGCGTTTTCAACAACCCTTACTATTTTCAAGTTTTCGTTGTCATTAACCTATCGATATGATTCTTCAAATATTCTGTCTATTTTGTTAGCCGATCTTCTGATTGATAGCTAGTAATTGCTTAAGATTTGTTTCACAAATAGATTTATTTACAAAATCTGTGTTGAGAAGAAAGGCGTTACTGTTTGTATAAAGTAAAGTGCGGGATCTAGAAATTTGAGATATGCTCTTATGTTTCGCCTGGTGAATAAACATGTAGTTTACCTGGATTCCGTACCGAATTTAATTGATTTAAAGATTTGGATAAGATACACGTTTCATCGTTAATAATTAGACATTCTGCAAGGTTATGCTGAATGCTATTATGAATATAAAGAACACATCTTTACATGATGGCAACATAATCATAAAATCAAATTTTCGTTAAAAACAGGATTCGTTAATCGATTTGAATAGCATTTTCGTAAAAAGCAAATATGATGCTATTTCCTCATAAAATACCTACATTTTATTGTGTTTCCGTAAAAACGCCTTACGTTTTCTTATGGCATTCTTCTTCTTATAAGACATCCTACCTGAAAGACGTAGGCTCCGAGACATATGGATAAGATAACATATGATAAAGACGAAAAGAGATATATACTTTAGATACATACGTAATAAATGTATAAATGCGACACGTACATAATAAAAGGGTATACAAAACGCGGAACAACCCAAACTGTCATTTGGTACATAGTCTTATTGAGACATTAATTACAGATAAAACACATACAATATGTTCAATTACGCTCCATCGAATAGCGAATGGGCTTGAAAGGTGATACCCTTTTTTCGTAAATGCAAAATAAAACGATTATCAGAACTTTTTTGCTGCTAGAAAAAACAAACGGAAATAATAGTTTGATCTATGGTCCTATGGGTATTTAAATTTATACATAAAATACCAAGTTTGATTTTTCAAAAAGGATATGTGATGAATTTTCGTGTTTCGACTGCTATGTTGTTAAAACATTGTTCGCAAAATTGAAATATACAATGTGATCTATTTCGCCATAAGTAAAAGGATAATTTTCGAAAAGATAACTGGTATACCTTATACACTCGACATGTGTTACATGTATATTGCAATGGATAACTTTAAAAGCTAGAAAATCGCCTTAGGATTGAACATTTTAAGTGTTCGCTTCCGCAATCAGCTGTTTGGGAACCGTATTCGGAAAACACTATCAACCCGTTTTCAAAAACTCAAAATGGTTGTAATTCAAACCCATCTCAACAAAGGTGGCAATAATTAGGATATAAATGCCCGAGGATCTATCAGAATTCCTAACGAGACAGCAAATTATTGTTCAGTCGTAATTACTTGGCCTGTTATAACAGCATCTTTGACCTACTAAACCTGGTTACTAATGTCGTATTCGTTTCAACATTCGGTCTAGATATAAATGTATAATGGATGCATATGAATGGTTTCTATAAATTGCAGTGATTCATATGTGTTTGTCCGTTCATGTTTCGCAGGCTTCTTTACACTTGATATCGAAATGACGTTATTTCGAGGCTAAAGATAAAACCTAAGAATCCGTAACTATTTCGAATAGCATATATTTTCGATTTAAATACAATGTGAAAAACGTTACAGCGTTTCAATGTCTGCTTATCTATACTATTCAACTTGTTGAACTGATGAAAAGTTGCTTTAGAGCATTTGTGAAGTTTCACGACTTGAGTCATAATGTAAACATCAAAAAGGGTTATTAAAAAAGACCGGAAAATGACGTTTCGATCAAGTACTATCAATGATTACTGATAATGCAAATTTTGAAACAAAGACTCTTCTTTTTCGCTTTTTAGCATTAACTTTATCTATATGCAGTTCATGTACAATAAAAGCCATGATTCAAGTCATGCATAATCATAATGGATAGTTGCAATACAGTTCATTGCATTTTCAATACTATGCCTAGGATAATAATATATTTCAAAATGGATATGATAAAACACTAAGACTTATTATGCAATAACTTTGCAAAACTGAACCTCTCCAGGCTTTTGCCCATATCCGACACTGAGACAATGTCGACACCGCTCGTAAGCCGCTCAAACAGCCTCAAAGCCCCCACTTCCGGTGGCATTGACCGGACATCCGGTTCCAGACAAATATGGCGTCCGCGCTTGCGCAGTCGCAGTTCGAGCACGCAGCGACCACGTGCGTCATCTACTTCCTCCACTATGGGCTGTTTCTCTATGTTGACCTCTTGTTCTTCTTCTCAATCCAAAGGTCATGACCTGGCTGACCTCAACGATGACGAGGTCACCGATGATGACCTACTTTTGGTGCACCCAAATGTGCCGAGTTCGACGTCTGAAGCGCTGGGGGTGCCGACGCTCATGAGCCGAATGCTGGAGGCGGAGGAACTGGATTTCAGGTTAGTGTTCTTATTATGATATTCATTTAATGATGTTTAATACATAAACTTAACTTCTATGGATTATATTATACATGTAGCTAATAATATAGATACTTCCGATAATGTACCAAATATTACCATTAAAAAATTGGTCTTTAATCAATTTTCATGTGTCAATCATTTATCAAAACATTTTTATTGTTCGGGCTTTGGCATTTTTATTTCTCACTTATTTAGATGACTGGTATTAAGGTATTCTATAGATAAGGTGTTAAGAACAGAGATATCCTTGCACATTTATGTTAAGTTTGCAGATGTCCACCTTCATAGTAATAAGTTCTTATTAAGTTATAGTTACATGTATGTTCGATATTTGTTGAACAAGGTTGGCTTCAGGTTGGCTTCAGGTTCAGGTTGGCTAAGATGAACGATATGATTATACTTTCGTCATTTACTTATACGTATTGTACAGGAGAGCCAGTTTAACTTGTTTACGTTTACCTGGAAATTCCTGTTAACACTGATCCCCTTTTTGAAATACCATATTCTACCATACTTCAGATTGTCCTTGGTTAACTTTATATTTCGAAATATATTTTCCACACTATATCCTTTAAGTTAACGGGAAGAAGAAGATATGAATAGACTTCTATGTCATGTTCGATGTTCATGGTGTGGCC
>LQRL01133053.1:452-19790 GCA_001703475.1 Hydroides elegans | reverse complement strand
ACAACATGTTTCAGCTTGCACTGATGACGTCAGCGCAACAAACATGTTCATACTTGCACGAATGAGTCATACGTCGAATAACAACCATACTTCCTCTACTCTCAAACAGTTTATGCGAACTTTACTTTATCTACGGAAACCCCTCAATTACATAATTAAACCAATATGAATGTTTAAAAGAGACGTTTTATGAAAAATATGCCGGCCAGGAACCTTAAATTCAAAAATGAATTACGCTTGAGAAAAATTTCGAAAGTCGAGCACCATTTGATTTCTAAATGCAGGAAACTGTAATACAGATACAACATGTGCATGTAGCAGAAACTTTTGTCCAAATCAATGGGCTGTCCCACCGATCGTATGTCTTATAATGAATTTCAATTTCATTAGCTTCAATTAGGAATACGTATTTTTTTTATCGCCGACTCTTATTTGAATTGATATATTCTACAATTAACACAATCAAACATTTACAGCACGTTACATACATGATCAATTTTAATGCATATGTAATGACTCTAATTTGCGCGATTTCAAAGTGATTAGAAAGCATTAATTACAATCAAAAATAAATACGTAATAACATACAATAAGAGTACACTTGATATGAAACATTCCTTTCTGATTGGTACGTGTAACATTAAGATGAAACATTATCCATTTGCCTTTTTCTTATAAATTGATATAAAAGACATTCGTTGACAGGTGTTTATGTAATTAAAGGGTATGTAAGTACTTCCCCACTCGTCAATGGCCGTTCATAGTATGTCGCATTCGGACGTGACGTTGAGAGGACGACCTACTTTGGGCCCATATGAAAGGTACCCTGACGTCCTGTTACGTCCCGACGTCCATAGTACATAATTCGTACGTCCAACTCGGACGCGACGTCGATGCAACGTCTTTTCCACGTCCGCGACGAACAAGGACATCCGGAAAACTTTCATTCGCGCCCGCGCAATATCCGTGGACGTCTTGCCGAGTGGGTTACTGCTGATATGTATTTTTTTGATAAGACGCGTTTTCCAGCCACACTGATTTAATAAAATATGGTAACTCAGTATATTTTCAGATGAAATGGCAATGATAATTAGGAATAATTTCAATAACACTGACCATCATAGAACATTGGGAGGCTATAAAATCAAATATCAGAGCGAAAGGAAGGGATGGGTGATTGGGGTGGCAATTAATATTGTTGGCATATAGTATAGGAACAAACGTTCCTTAAACTGTTTGTAATTAGTTGCAGAATGCATGCAAGAGATGCTTTGCCCTGTCTTCCTTTTCTTGCTGACATGTGGTCTTGGAATCAATCTTTTGCAACTTCGTTAATCAGGCGAGATGATGACTCTGATATTAAAGTATCTTTACATGATTAAGACATTATTCAAATTATTATTTGAAAGAAAAAAAAAACCCATCATTTTAAGTAGCTATGGCTCATCAACCTCCCATTTTCTTTCACATTAATTACTTTGGCGTTTTTTATTAGCCTTTTAATCTTTTATCATAAGTCATCATTTCTTAATTTAGGGCGGGTAAAGTGAGTTCTAACGACTATAAGGAAGCCAAAAGACTCTATTAACCCTTTTTAGATACTTATATTCTACGGATGCCTAGAAGAAACATGTGTGTCACGTGGTAAGAAATTAAATTGCAAAACAATAACTCTGCTTTATATAGCAATCAAGCTTTCCAAATCCTAACACATAGCTGAGGGGAAAACATTTGTGGGAGTGGGACCGAAGGGAGTGGAAGTGGGATCGAAGTCATTAAAATATAATGCTTCTTAAATTCCTAGTCTATGTGAAATCTTAAATCAAAGCGATTAAGGAATAAAACCAAATGGCTATAATTACAAAATTTCTTGGTTGTTCAAGCTATTCGAAAGGTTTCGAATGCAACTACTAAGCATTTACCGATACATTGATGTCAAACTTAAAGTGTTAAAGGCTCGAAAATGTTCTCCACATAACGTCATAAACGGTTTAAAGGAGAACATGCTTCTAAAAAATTAAGGGCAGGATGATGGTGAGGGATCTACATGTTTAACCGATGTTACAGTCAACTGTTAAGGTGATGTAAGCCGCATCGAACCGCAAGAACTAGAGAATCATTGTGATGCGCTATGGTGACGACCAGCGACAGCACGACAGTATGCAGTCAGAAAGTGTAATCACACTAAATTGATAACTTTAATATTTGCTTCAATTGCAATTGATATATTTATATTGCAATTGATATTCTTAACGTTTTGATACCAAATGACAGACATTGGACGTGTTTTTATCGAATAATGTTTTTTTTTTGCAATTAATTTTTAAAAGGCGGATTCGCCATTTTCTCGACCATGCTAAATAGTATATGTTCGGCTTATTGTTAGTAGTCGAGAAAACTTAAGCACGGATTCGTAATCAGCACATTAAGGTTTATTTGTAAATTATCCTTTAAATATACATGATTTGAATCATCAAAATAGTTCTTATCGTTGAAATCATCTCGTAAGGGTGAACCATAGCTAAGTGGCAAAATGCATTCCTGTAAATCTCAAGATCTAGGGGTCAGGTACATGTATGAACCGGTGATGGCGGAATATATATAAGATACTGATTTATACACAATTTGACACCTAATGACCTAGTCGTTTTGGAGATATTGCGCAGGACCAAACATCACCTAGTATTTTTGCAGGAGTACCCAACGGACCATTTTTGTGAAAAGTGTCTTATTCAACTGCATTTGGCCTGAAATGAATTCTAAACTACTTTAAAAACTGTTAATAACTCGTTTTATTGATTTGTTTTATTCTTAATTTGCCAGCCAGAAACACAGACAATTTCGTGCCAGCTACTTAGCACAAATCCGCCAGCATAATAAAACATTGATATGCAGAAATGTTGATTTCGCACATAGTTTAAAAAAGTTATCTTCTTGAGTTTTTTATGTATATCTTTTATACACAAGTGCATCACAGTAATCAAACTATGCTTTGATTCCAATTTATTGTACATCAACGACTTTTTAGACCATTGGAGATATATTTATTACTTGGGTTTTATTCGTCTAAAATGCCAGGAAAATACGAAATATTTGAAATACAATATTTCATCTATTCTGCTCCGTGAAAATGCCAGCAAGATAGATATGTGAAAAGAATAGATATTTTACCGAATAAATCGCTGGGTACTCCTGTTTTTGGAGGTTGCCACATTGATAAAACTTATGTTTAAACATACTAAAAATACTTAAGTACGAGGCTATAATTTATTCAATTAATTATTGAATTTGAAGCACCTTTAAACTAGCTTAAATACCATTAAACCTGTTTCAAACTTTTGACATATGTATTTACCAATAACAGTAGTGGTTATTTGATAAACAATATATACTTACAGATTATAAGTAGTTTGAAGGTGGTTATAAGGTGATTAGAATATATGTGTTAACAAAAAATGTTGATGGTTGCCATTTGAATCTTGGATGGTTTGAAACTAGGATCATGGAAACAGTAAGAGATGTTGTGGGTTGGGATCCCTCCTTAACAAACCACGTTTTGCAATATGTAGTCATGAAAAAAAAGATCAGAATAGTTTTGCATATAGTTGTCAGGCACGTTTTTTATGGATCTGTAGCAACTGTTGTTTGAGTAATACCTCATTATCAAAAATATAACCCGACAAATTTGTCAAACAAATTCAATACCAAACATGATAAAAACATGATAAAAAACAGTTAGAGTTAAAAAACAATTCAATACCTATCTCTAAGTTTACTGCTTAGCTTAGAACTGGTCAAATATGTGGCTCTTGTCAGTTAAATCAAGTTAAGGTAGATGATTGTTAAATTGTTAAGATACCGCTATTATAACTACCAAATTAATCAAGGCTTGATTTCAAAGGATTGATTCAATGAACCGCATTTTGAAGCTATTTACTTCCTATTTGAAGCTATTTGAAACCGCATATTGGAGCTATTTACAGAAGAATTCTTCTGCGAACGAAGAGGATGTTGTTTTTGTTTCTCGAAAATTTTTTCATATGGTCTAAAAGATTTAAGAATGCTTTGATTAAGGGTTTTCTTTTCTGTGGTCAAGAGCATTGATGTTGAATATAGAATATGATTATGAATTATTCATTTCATATTATTTGAAAAATAAAAACAGTGTCATCGAACTGCATTCTGGAAACCATAAACCGCCATAGTTTTGCTATCTTGATTATTACGATATAGCTTTCATAACTGCTATGACAACAAATTCAATCAACGTTTGACAGACTCAATTGATTGCATAGTTACTGGAATAGATACTAGATTGCAAGAAATGTTCTACCACAAACAGAAAAAAAATGTATTCATCCTCAGGGCACCGGACCACTGTTCAATTCGGCATATTTCAACACCATATTGTTTGGCTTGTCTTCCTTTGCTGTTTAAGGCATCTTGATTAAATGGAATACTGGCATGGTTTAAATATCATTTGTCTTTCCATTCTACTGCACAAATTACACATAAAATAACTATTTTCACTATTTCGCGTCTGAAAATAAAAATAAACTGGCTTATACACTTATGTTAATAGCGTGAAGCAACAGCACGTTCAACAGCCGCACACAGGAAGTACATTTTAGAAACAATGTGACTTTGTGCATTTAAAATGCCCATCTTCGTGATAAAACTTTTTTTGTATGGTTTGTGCATGGGAATTATTATGATAAAGCAAGTCTAAAGCAAAAATGGAACCTACAAATGCACATTTAAATGTGTAAAAACAGTTTGACCGGATCAATTTTTATCATTATTTACTTATTTGATATGTTAAAAAAACAAGAAAAGTGACAATTTTATGTTAATTGCAGTTTTCTTTTTTTATTAATACATTTTATAATATTGTCTGGTCACAGTAACATAAAAACTGTCGTTTTGTTTTGTTTAAAACATCAAGTCAATCGCTGAGGTCTTTAAATTATAGAGTTCTTGTTTGTTCTTGTTTGTTTTCCTTTTTATTCGGATTAATCTTTTTTTTAATACAGATTTATGTAACCATATTGTTGTAGGTATTTTTTCACATATTTTCATAAGCATTTAACTTGAATCACAGGAAGATAAATAGAATGTGAAGCTATTTTAATGTAATCAAATTAAACACAATCAATCGAGAATTTGTCACTTTTTTCAATTGGTTATTTCCAAACCTAAAAGATAATGAACGTCAAACTGCAAAACAATATCATCAGGTACAACAGCTAAACATACGTATTTAAAAAGATTCTACTACAAGCTTGAAAGGTGTTGTACTATGAAGTTTTAGCATTAAACAATGGAATATTTATTTGTAATTTTACGAATGTCCGCGGGCTTCTAAACGCACAGGTTAAGGTAGGATAAACGTATGTAGCATATTTAGTTAAGACATTTTGATTCAACATTATTATGCAAAGTGCTTAATAATGGAAGTTAGTCACCTTTTGTCTAGATTACTTTTGAAACCAGTGGAAAGGTTATTCTAGTGATAATGGTTTCATAATGGTTGTACCTTCGATAACATTGACTTTTACTAGCTATAAACCGTTTAAAAGTAATATCAAGATATGACCTGCATCGTTTCGTGTGATTTCGTTGCTTGATCTTTCTGTGTGATATTTATTGATTTATTTTCAAAAGGGTCTTCGTTGATAAATGTGTCTTTTTGGTTCTATTTTATATTGTCTATTTTGTTATACAAGTATATGATTTGGATTTTCATGTCTTCATTCCCTGATTCCCTAGTGTAATTCGTTGTTTAACTGTTCACCAGGAACACGATCGGAAAACACGTTACACCTAAAGGATGCATTGAAATATTTTAATTGATTTTATATAGATATTAGTACTATATATTTGTGTAATTTTGTAATGCTAGTTAAGCGATATATCTCAGACAAATGTGAAGTGAAAGAGTTACTGTGATGTTAGTTTGTGTTAAATTATAGCAAATCATATCATAACGTATTATATGCTCGGATAGTGTTTGAATATTAAGATTTCAAAGACCTTTTGCATACATATGTGATAATTGCCTGCTTTTTCAGGAGACGTTTAGAGAAATGTATTTGCTATGATCTTATCATTCTTTATAATTTTGTAAGAAAAAAATAATGTCATATGGAATAAACTAAGTTAATTTCCTAATATGAAAAATAAATACGAATAAAAAAAGCAAACACTTTGTTTGTACGAGTATTTTTTGTATATTTCAATCAAGCAGATCTCACAATTAGTAATTGAGTCAGCCTAGAAGTGCGACCAGGTAATCGATATATTGGGTAATTGATATATTATTTGTCTGTATTTGACGTCACTTATGTGAAAATCAAAAACATTCGTAATCAGACACGTGAGAAGGATGGGCAAGTATAATGAAATGTATCATCAATCATAAGAGAAAACAGACCAAAAGTTGAAAATGAAATATGTTTTGCAACTTTGACACTTGCACATATTCATAAAGACATTGTATTTCATTTCTTGGTTTGCTTAAAAATAGACATTTAATTGATTGTTTTTCGCCGCGCACTATATTATTTCAACAGTACTGATACTTTTACTGTATTGATAAGTTCTCAACCTCAAAATGTTTCATAAATAAAGTCTATGTATTAATCACGTTAATAAGTATACTATTGTACTATGAGTATGATTGACCGCAATATATTATCAACTTGATCGTCTTTACGTTATATATTTTTATTGCTCAATGTTTTATTTCTTAATGAACTGTTTTGTACATTGATTATTAAATTGTCTAATAACATACCTAGATGCCATGACAGGTATAAACGTGAGGCAGTGTTCTTTGCATTGATGTTCAATATCTATTTAGGTTTATATTCTTATGACCGTATCCAATTCTAAAGTGTGTCGATCTAATCGGCCAAGCATAATAAAATCTTTAAAGCAAATTATACAACTAAGGGTTAAATGAAAGCATTACACTATTGCACTTTGATCTTTAATGAGTAACCTTTTAACAGAAGTCGTTTAACATGTTCTTACATTCTATGTTAACGGCTATACAAGCCACATGCACAAATTTGTTATTCTTGCTTGTTCCTGTTTGTCGTTTTTATGAATCTTTTATACTAAATATATTCCAAATTATTGCTTTTCCACCATATCATTCCATGTCTTTTCACTGTCCGACTTCTTCATAGTTTCTGCTTTGGCAGCATTGAGATTAACTGTGTCCAGAATCTGCTCATCTGCTTTGGCTCGTCTTCCTGAGGCCATTGTAGAAACGTGGCAGATTCCAACGATTCAAACAATTTCAACGCAGGGGATAGCTTTTGTTTAAAGTCCTCTATGGATCCATTTATTATTGAGACAATTCGAGAACCTTCGTCCACTACTTTCGAAACACAACAGCGTAAAATGAAATCAAAGTCTGGATCTTGGATGCATTCTGGACTAATGAGAAGGGTGATGTGATCTGATGCACGGATTGCTTCAATATAATTGTCGATGATATCTGGTTGGCAATAGAAGATAAACACATTATTATTACTTTTTAATAATATGAGTTTTCCAAAATACTATTATGCAGATAATGTATAAAAGATGCACCGCTAATTGTGTCTCTATCTTTTCAAGGCAAATTGATAATTATACACATATATTACTAATATTCTATCATATTCATATCAATATTCATTAACATACCTGTTCCCATTAACATATCTTTTTCCTCAGTATACACTGAATATCCCGTTTTTTCGAGATAGGGCCGAAGCCTATATTTCACCAAATTGCGTTCAACGCTCCTAGTGCAATAGAAGACGAACACATCGTACTTCTTGTCCCCTGAATAAAATTAAACATGAAATGATATACAAAATATTTATTTATCAATATCGCTTAAGAGGCTTTGAAGTGTTGTTATCATTGAAACTTAAATTACACATGATATGTCCAGTCTTAATTTAAGCGATGATTTTATTTTGAAAACACCAATATTTGAGGGAATCAAGCTGTTAAATACCATAATATAATATATACCGTAATATAATATTACACTTGAAATAACTGAATCATCAATCACAATTTTATCAAATATACATACATCGAGAATTCTTACTGTTGCTGACAAGGATGTGTCATAAAGTCATATGCGTTGGCTTTGCCATTATAGACCATTGTATTTTATTAGGATTGAATTATTACTGCACACTGAGATTTCTAAGACTTAAGGTGCTACATGTTATTGATTGAGCGGAGTCTATCTTGCACTGTGGTTTATTTGCCTATATGCAACTTCCTGTATAATTTTCATATCAATTATATAAACCGCACAAGTACTCACATTTCGTGACGTTTTCAGACTGTGACGTTAACTGAAAAAAATGAAGTAAGTGAAAAATTTTATATGCTACATTTAAACTTGATTTTTTTGTATGTTACGTCGTGGACACACTTGCATACCATTTTATTTATTAATTTCTATCTTTTATCATCTGTTTGTATAACGTTTTCTGACGGTTACATACAATTGTGATGGATAAATGTTTTGGTTAATGGATTTATTCAAACGTATTGCTTGATCAGACATACAACTTAATAGCTTTCAATACAAACAACTGATCACATCGACTTAAAACAACCTTTTTAGAATCAATTATGTCCATTGCACGCACTAATTTAAAACTAGTGATTTCGTTACTAGGCCCCTTTTTAAAAAAAATGTGCGGTAACATCGATTCATCATTTATTGAAACCACATGATAGATCTAAACTAACATAATCGAAGTCTTGAGTTTTTTCAATCGTGACATGAAATTTTGATTGAACATATTTATTGGTTATAACACACCTATACATAAATTAGATTTAAAGAATCCAAAATCAACTTACTTATAAACAATGATACCAATTGCTACATGTCCATGTGATTAATTTTTAACTATGTAATAAAGGATATGTCATTACATCGCCTATTTTTTCATATTTTGTGGATAATAAGTGATATCATTAGTTCCAAACACGTTATAAATTAAAACTTACACACTCGAATTCATATTCTTCCCACTCGAATTCATATTCTTCTATCGTTGTCTGATGACATGTCTGATGACATGCAAATTGAAATTATAGATATGTACAAGTAATAATAAACTCATCAACACACTTGATCAAAGCAGCAACTTGTTTATAAGCAATAATATCAATTACTTCATATTCCTGTGATTATATTCAAACTTTGTTATTCAAATGTTAAATCGTTACATTGCCTTCTATTTGCAATCTGTGGACAAATCGTAACATCACTATTTGATACATGATAACACATGATAGATTGTAACTTACATAATCGAAGTCCTGATGCGCCTCAATCATGTTCCGACAATCACTTTCCTGATCCATATAATGCCAAGGGTATTTACCAAACACATCCTTTACATTGATGTCTGCGCTCGGCTCAAATATGACCATTTTCAATACGTTGATGAAATTTCCCATTGCTGCAAAATGAATCGGTGTTCTTTTGTCAATATCTTCAGCATTGACAGATGCATAACTTTGGAGTAGCATGTAAGCGCAGTCTTCTTGACCATAAATAGCCGCTATGTGTAGAGGAGTTTGGAAGTTGATATTAGAAGCTTCTATCATTTGGTCGGAATGTCTTGATGCTAAGCACATTCTAAGTAAACTTACATCTCCATCAATAACCGCTAAGTGCAATAATGTGTTACCTGCATAGTCAACCTTGCACAAAATAGTCGGAAACAAATCCGACACAATGCGTAGTTTTGTAATTCTGTCAACTTTTGTTTTGAGGATTATATCAAAAAGTGCATTTTCGAATACTTTCGCCAACAACTCTCCTTTTGTTCGTAATATACTTTGCATAGATTTAGCAGATCCATTGAAGCAAAGCATCTTCAAACAACTAATTGTTGGACATAGGTCATATGGCATTTTACCAGAAGTATTTGTAATGTTTCGAATATAATTAGATGACTTCTCAATTTCATGCAAAATGTCAACAAAATCACGTTCAGCGGCGATATGAGCAGTAGTATTGCCTTTCACATCTTTTGAATTTATTTCTAATTTTGGACACTGTAACAATAGTTTTACTGACTCAATGTTACAATTTTCAGCTGCTATATGAAATGCAGTTTGCTGACTGGATGTTTTATGGTTTAATGTTCCTTCTTTGGCCAGATATTCCAGTACATGCACATTGTTATATTTGGCTGCAATATGAATCGGTAGAAATCCGTTGCTATCACATTTTGTCAATAAAGTCCTGTCTTTTGATATGATTAATTGTGCCTTTTCCTTTGCACATGATTTTGATTTTGCGCACACATGTAAAATAGACTCGCCTGTGGGTTCAGGCAATGCATCTTTTGCTAAGGCGTTTGCTAAACAGTTAAGACTATCTTCGTAAATGGCTTGTACTATTCGACTAGATGGTGTCATTAGATCATCAGCGGTTTTGTCGTAACTATTACGTGCACATATATCACACCAAGGTATACATTTTAGCCTCCGTATTACCTCATAATGCCCCTTCATCGATGCAGTATGCAATGGTGTGTTATCCTCAGAGTCTCTTGCATTGATACTGATGAACATGTCAGTTAATAAAGCATCTACATTCTCTGACAGGCCATTAAAAGCCGCAATATGAAGTGGGGTCATGTCTCTGAAGCCAGTTGCATTAAGATGAACACAACTGTCATGTGATAGCAAATATTCCAAAATGCGTTTGTCCTTGTTCCTAGCAGCAATATGTATAGGTAAATTACTTGCCGAATTCCTTTGTCGGAGGAGCTTCTTATCCTTCGAAACAAGATATGTTACCTTTTGTAAGCCATCAACACTACTAGAGCAGCATAAATGTAGCACATTGTTTCGTTTTCTGTCACAAAATTCGATTGAATCATCATATTCCATAATATTTTCAAACTCACTTATGGCTTTGAGCAAGGCACACTCTTTTACATGGTAATGTAGCTCATCCTGTGGCGTATTTCCTCTTTTATTTCTTCTATTTTGGTCATATCTGTCGTCTTTACGCAATATGTTATACGCTGTTAGTTGTTGGTGCATTGCTGCATGATGTAGAGGTGTATTCCCGTTAAAATCGATTGCGTCCAACTTGATAGTTTCATGTCTAAGGAGGATGCGAATATGTTCGTCCATTCCATAACATGCACAAACATGTAGCGGAGTTTGCTTATTGTTCGATGCAATATTGACGTCGATATCATTTGATTGAAGCAATTCGGATATCAACTCAGTTTTTTTATTTAGAGATGCGATGTGTAACGGAGATAAACCGCTCCTATTTTGTGTATTTATCAAGGTTTGGTCGCGTTTAATCACGGTTTTTGCTTTATGACTTGGGCTAATATCACTTTTGCATATCCAATGTAGCAATGTATTACCATTTTGGAATGTTTTATCGACATTTGGTATGTATTCTAATAGTTGCACAAGTGTGTGTTCGTCAGCATAAAGACACAAATTTTGCTTCAAAACGGTCATTAACTGACAGGTTTCTCCAGAAATATACTCACACAATGAAACAAGTGTAGATACGCTGGAGTTACGCATCTGTAACTGCAATAGCATCCAGCTAGACAGAAACATATAATGTCCCTCTTCCATAGTGTTTGATATTGATCTATAAAAGAAGAAAATCTCAAAATTGAATCAGTTATTTGATATACTTAATACAACAATACCCTGCATTTTATCGTAAAATTCAACTTTTAAATAAACATTTTCAAATTATTGCATTATTTGGTACAGATAATGTCATTATCACCTTGTATTTGACTCGTTATCAATGTGATTCTAGCAATGAAACACTATTTGCATAGAGTTGTCCCATTAACAGATTGACCATTATCTAAAATGATAATTAAAAAATGAAGGGCACCCCACGACCTAATCTGTAAAAAGTGTTAAATTTAGCATAAAACCAATTGATACATTGAAATATCCAATAAATAATTAGAAGAGGAATTTTTACAACAAGGTGTTCCTATTTTTGTAGCTAGCTGGCCTTGTTGCGCTCATCTAGACAGTTAGAATCCGGCGAGGAACACCTTTTGTGAAAAGTGAAAGTCGAAATACTTATATATAATACCAATTTTTAATAATATTTCTATTTAGAACGCCTAGCTATATGTTTTTGATTAGAAATATATTAACATTTTCAATTGGATTGGTAAAAAAAGAAAGTTATTTAAATAGCTGTTCCCAAAATTCTTGTAGCTAAATCGCACTTTTCGAAAGTTTGTAGCTAGATCAATTTTGAAAAGGAACACCTTTATGGAGGAACACCTCCGTGGGGTGCTCTTCAAAAATGAATACGATACGAAAAAATAACTATCGATTCAATTTTTAAATTTCAGCTCACAGCAAAAATTTAACACTCATTTTCTATTAGTTTGTTTTCAAAGTTTACTTTTTTCAAATTGTGTAACTTGAAAAATGATACACAAACTGTGCCAATCTATCTGGATTATCGGACTTTTACTGTTGTGTTCTATCCGTTTAATGATATAATACGAGATTATATACTTATTATCTGTAAACATAGAACACTTACATATTAATAATCATGCATTTAAAGTGCTATCACAAGGAATGGTTTATGTTTTATGTCAAGTGTTATTGTAAAATTATTTTAAAGATTATATAGACTTTCCACACTAATGATCATTTACCAGCCATTCAAAATAGCCAAAAAATGAAATCCTGAAATATAGGTATATATTTTATCAGAATGGTATTGCTTTTTCTTAATGTATGTCTAATTTACAACAGCTATATGTATACTTTCTTGCTATTTATATCCTAAATTTATATTTTATATGATGACTATTTTAAGGTATTATCCATGTCGTTAATGATTGATTCCTTAACACGTGATCTTAATTATTTAATAAGTTGTGTTTTGAATAAGCATAGATATATTGTCATAAATGCAAAATAAACCCCCACTGGTATGATATGTTATTAAACTGTGTAAACGTTCCAAGTGTGCAATAAATGTCCCTATACTTTATGTATTCGCCCTGTACACACGTACTATGTAGCTACAACATGAATAGTGTCACTTGACTATTTGAATATTAACTGAATATAATTTAGCCTTTGTTGCCGAGTGTTGCATTCAAAGTTGGCCATGTAAACATTGAAGCTGATTCTCGCAAACTTGAATGATTATAATGCGTAAATAGGTATTGATGATAAGAAAATTATCATTAATTATTCAAGAAAATATATTTCAAAGATACCTAAATACGATGTTTTTACTTTTCATGGTATAGTGTAAATGGCATAAAGATTTTTTTATAACAACTCGATTTTTTTAGAAAACTAGGTGGTCAAGTACATTAGACCAAAATCTTGTGATGCGACGTGAAGATATAAATTTCTAATTTGGCTGATTATACTAAAGACTGCATGTTCTTATTTACTTTATTGTACATAATAGCTAAATGAATTTATAGCGAATGATTTTTATTGGAATTAGATAAATACCAATCGGCATTTTTATTGAAAATAAAAACGTATCCTTATGAACAAATGGTGTTTTTTAAATCTAAAACATGTTCGTTAATGTAACTCATATTAAATACGCATCAGGTTGATATCTAAATATATGCTTCTCCATTTGAAACAATCAACATCAAAGCTGATTCAAACTCTTTCGTATTAATGATATAAATAAGCTTAATTACCTGTGTTTATGTAAATATCCAAAGTTGGTGTCTCATGAAAGGTAACAAATAGATGTTGTAAAAACTAGGAAAAAAACGTTCTTTTATATTTTAATATCATATCAGGACAAATGAAATACATTTTGATATGTTTGATGTTGATGAAATATATATTATTGCATAGAATTTAAAATAAATACAACACACAATTTAAGCTTGATTTCATTGCATGACAAATTTCAAAATTTCAAGTAGAGCGCAATTAAATCCAACAACGGACTATTGTTGACAACTTAGCGATAAATTATAAAGGTCGCACTTGGTTATAACTGTAAAAACGAGTCATATACCATGTAAATCATATCGAGAGCGCGATCAATAAAATGTTTTATGCTTGCTTTATGCCATGCCTAATAAAATCCTAGTGAATAGAAAAGTAGAACACATACTATTAATAACTCGCCTAATTTGAGTTCATTCTTTCACAGACGCGATATAGACAAAACGTTGCTTTGTTGTCTCTCTATGCACACGTATATGCAAATCAGACCAACAGCACGATTAGTAGCATGCAATTTCATGTGTAATAATATTCCTTGTGAATTGCATTGTGCTATATTGAGTGTAGATATTGACTGATTCGGATTTGATCAGCATATTATGTTTAGAAATTGATTTAGAGTAATATCGTAGCACGTGAAGAATTAGTTTGGTTTTTTTGTGCTGTTTTTAAATGATTTAGTCAGCGTTCTTTCCTCATTTGTTTTCAATAGCTATTTGAAACTCTTTAGAAAACGTAAACGCAGTAATATTATTCTTTACCGCTCCAAGCCTTCCGATAATTATTTACTCTGAATAAGTAACATATTTCGCTTATATTCAGTAAACCATGATATTAATATTTGGTTTTAGCCTGCAAGGCACTGCAACCCACAAAAATTGGTCACCCCTAAAGCTTTGGTTTAATAATTTATATTTTTAAAGTTTGTGTCATATAAGTCAATTTATTTGTAGAGTCATATGAATTCTCCAAAACAATGAGCCTTTGCTATTACGATATTTGTATGATTGCGCAACGTTAGAGTGCAAAAATGACGGGAAGGAATTTCATTCCGGTAAGCCTGTAAATTAAAGTCGTAGGTTGCTGACAGGTTACTTAATTTCACATATATCGCACAAATATATTTGAAAGATTTCGACAAAAAAAAACAAAGCAATGCAAGAAACAAGCAGAAAAAGAAACATTATTATAATTTTGAAATTCATGATCTCAATTGTTGCTTTATCTGTCATGTAATATATATTTTAAGCACAAAAATAACAACCGAAACGGCCGCATAAACTATCGTTCAAACGATAGAATAAATAGAAAGTGCGTTAAAATGCAAATAAATATTTGTGCTGCATGGCACCTTAAAGCATCTTAGATTTTGTTGGAGAAACCGCGTCAAACATGGTATCAAAATCGAATAGGAATTGAAATGATCAATGAATATAATGGATGTATTTAAATTCGGATTATATTTTTTATAAATATTTCATTCGCTGAAAATATTTGCAATGAATTTTTTATTATTTTTATTTGATTAAATTCATGCTTTTCCAAAATTATAAATGCCCATTGCCTTGCATATCATATTATCGAATCAGCTATAACGGATAAATGTTCTAAAAATAGTTCGCTTAAAATGTCTAAAAATCATTATGTGCTGAAATATGAGCGGCTGTGGCGCCTTTGATGTCCTTGAAATTTATTTCTAAGGTCGGACATTGTAAGAATATTTGGTTTAACACAATGCTTTATTTTCATCTGCAATATGAAATGCAGTTTAATGTCGGATGCCTTGTTATTCCATGTTCTTGTTTATTGTATTTTAGGTATTTTAGTATATGAACAACATTAAATTTCGAAGAAATATGAAGCTGTACAAACCCGTCTTTTTCATTTTTCACCTAAACACGTTATGTATTTAATGTGTCTAATTGTAGGCTGTTTTGCCGTTATGGTTAAGAACCGGTGTCTCACGCATGGCATTTGTTTTAATCTCCGTGTTATTTTCAAGTGTCCTTTCAACGATGAAATATGAATAAGAGTGTTTTTTTTTCGGAATTCCTTGCATACAAATGGATGAACATTTCAGGTAATAAAGTATCAGCATTATTTGATAGGGCATTAATATCCGCCATATTAATGTGGGTTATGTCTCAGAATTATGAATATTTTGTGATATGGAATGTTTCAAAATGCCTCTGTTTAGTTGAGTTGATTTGATTGACGCTTTTGTGAATCAAATGGAATGTAATGAATTACATATCATGTTTGGGAATATTACTTAAATCAAGCAACATTTGATTTATGGATGCAGGAAACTGTCATTCAGACACAACATATGCATGTAACATTTACATATCCAAACCAATGGGCAGCGACGCCGATTGTTTTTGTTATAATCAATTTCATTTTTATTTTGGAATAAGTTATCGTTATCACCGATTCTTTTTTGAATAGATATATTCTTGAACTAGAACAATCACAGTACGTCACATACATGATGTATTTCTATGCCTATCTATAGACTCTTAATGCGTCGTTTAAACGTGATAAGATAATATCATTTATACTCAAATGCGCATTTTTTATCAAGTCAAATTGAATAAAAAAACACGCTTTCAAGCTTTTTGGGCCTACTTTGAGGGTACGCGCCACAAAATACACCATGCAGTGTACCATTCTTATGTTTCTATTTAATAACCATTTTATGTAAGACGATTGAGATGCTGACAAATTGTATGATTCATGCTTTTGAATCTTAAGTTACGAATTGAATCGTTTACGTAAAAAAGCATGACCTCGAGGATCAATATCCTACTTCAAGATAAAGATTCATCAAACAATTATGTATATACTCTATATGCGTTTATATCACCTACATGGCGTTCTTAATTCCCAATCTTGATGTCTATCTATGTTTAAGTTGGGTTTATGTTAGGCCTTTTTAAAAATAAGCTTATTTATAAACTTAACTAAAACATTAAAGGTGTCATACGATATAAATGTTTGGATATATGCTTATTTAAATTTTAAATATAAACTTCATTGGATTTATTTTGCTGATTTTTTATAATGTACATACACCAATATATCAATGGTTTCTCATAGAGCAGAGTGAGATATCTACGGTGAATTTTTTTGTAGTCGTTTTTTATTAATATTCATATTTTTGTTCTAATGATCAAATCAATCGTTCTTGCATATATCTGCATGAATCGTTACATGAATGGACATATCATAGCATGCTTGCATGGTCTTTTGAATCATTCATATTCATTCTGATATGTACATATATCTATTCATGCTGACTTTATGATTAACAAATTTATGGTTATTGTCATGCTGAAATACACCTATATGGATTCGTGCTCACTCTTATTTGGGTCTTTATAGAATGCTTTTTGTGCCATGATTGAAATGAAAAGCAATAGGAAATAGGTATTCTATCGGTTCTCGCTGTTGATTTTGATATAAACTTATGTTTTTCTATTCATCCAACTCAACACGCATTAATGATTTTATAAAGGAAACATGAAACCATTGTAGAAAGTTTATATATGTCAGCGTGTGTTATATTATTGCTTTTTGCATAAGTACCTGTGCATTGGATAATTCACTGAATAAAACGAACCTTTTTAATATGAATTTTTTAAATCATCAAGTTAGAATGATTTGATTTTCATGGATATTGTAGATGAATGGTCACGAAATATATAGTTTAATAAAGAAAGTACAATATACCATCTACGCAAAAACGAATGAAGAAAAACATTATACACAATCATAATTAAAAGATAAATATATATTTGTTGTAAAATAAATCGATATAAAACAAATAATCAAACATACATTTATACATAATAACACAAACTTTTTCATTAAAATGTCTTTGATTAGACTAATACCGATTGCCTTTATGACAATAGTGTCCGCACTAATTGAATTAGACTGGATAAATCATAGACATGGTCATTTAATTGAATCACCAAACTTACAGTTTATATTGGATAAAAACGATATCATGTTATCAAACGAGACACTCCAAATATTAACCAGGGATACAGTTGTTGTTCTTACGAATGATGGACGTCCAAGTCATCACTGTGATATGAATAATCTTCAAGGTATGTTGTATTCTAAATTTTACCGAAATCCAATGGTAAAGTGCGAATGTATGTTTATTTGATTTTCTAATAAATATATAAATATATATAAGTGAATATTTAATCCTCTATGAGATATCATAGAATCAGAGGTCTACTTATTATAGTAGATAAAATTTAAAATCCTTCTCATTATTCGATAATTTTCTTAGAATAATGTTTAAAAAAATCGAGCTGGTCTAAAAAATGTATACAATGCTTTATCAATTTTAATGGTTGAATTTAAACGGTTTCTATAAAGCCCCTATATTATAATTTTCATCAAATTTCATGAAGTTTTGATCACATTTTGATCAAATTAAAAGTAATCTAATTAGAAAATGCAAGTAAATTTAAAATAACATGTTTTTTAAGTAATTAACTATTTATACATTAATATCAAGGTGTGGATTGTCTTATAACTTGAATGTTTTTTGTATTAGTAATACATTTTTTTCAACTAAAATTTTGCAGTTGACCTTGGTTCAACGGGACTCATATGTGCAACAAGCTCCAGAGTTATCCCACTCGGCATCATTGAACCAAAAGGGCAAACTGGTTCGGAAGGAGATTTTGGACTCAAAGATCAACCAGAACCAAAAGGTGTTAATGCTAAAGCTGATAATCATGGTTTCATTGCTTACACAGAGACTCAAGGACAGAAAGGAATTAAAGGTTCGAAATGTGATTTCGGACTCAAAGGAGGAGCAGCACTTAAAGGCTTTAATGGTATAACTGATAATCATGGTTCCATTGCTTACACAGAGACTCAAGGACAGAAAGGGATTAAAGGTGCGAAAAGTGATTTCGGACTCAAAGGAGAAGCAGCACTAAAAGGCTTTAATGGTATAACTGATAATCATGGTTTCATTGGTTGCACAGAGGCTCAAGGACAGAAAGGGATTAAAGGTTCGAAAGGTGATTTCGGACTCAAAAGAGGAGCAGCAATAAAAGGCTTTAATGATATAACTGATAATCATGGTTCCATTGCTTGCACAGATTCTCAAGGACAGAAAGGGATTAAAGGCTCGAAAGGTGATTTCGGACTCAAAAGAGGAGCAGCAATAAAAGGCTTTAATGGTATAACTGACAATCATGGTTCCATTGCTTACACAGAGGCTCAAGTACAGAAAGGCATTAAAGGTTCGAAAGGTGATTTCGGACTCAAAAGAGGAGCAACAATAAAAGGCTTTAATGGTATAACTGATAATCATGGTTTCCTTGGTTGCACAGAGACTCAAGGACAGAAAGGCATTAAAGGTTCGAAAGGTGATTTCGGACTCAAAAGAGGAGCAACACTAAAGCGATTTAATGGTATAACTGATAATCATGGTTTCATTGCTTACACAGAGACTCAAGGACAGAAAGGGATTAAAGGTTCGAAATGTGATTTCGGACTCAAAAGAGGAGCAGCACTAAAAGA
>LQRL01133052.1:12059-31174 GCA_001703475.1 Hydroides elegans | reverse complement strand
CGTTGAGAAAAAGTAGTTGTGAAGAAAAACGTTTTGGGAAAGACATTGTGAGAAAGTCGTTGTGAGAAAGACCTTGTGAGATAGACGTTGTAAGAAGGACCAAAAAAATCTCCTTTTTCTAATTAACCTATAGTATTAATAAAGAATAAATATTGCATAGGCTCGGGGCTTTGCATCTGATGCCTTTGTTTTTTCCAGTGCTGACCATGCTAAATTAAATGATTATTGACAGTTCACGGGGGATCAAAGGCCTTTAGCCTCTAGTTCCTCTCGTTTTATAATATTTTTGAATTTGACTGTTATATTTTAGAGAGGGCTTTATTTTTTTATCGGGGAACGTGTAAGTGATGATATACAGGTTAATGAATTTCATAAAGATAACTATTTAACTTCTGTTACAGCAACACGATTGTACATCTTCCTTGGCCAAGAACATGGAGGAAAAGTCGAAGGTTTGTATTTACATTTATTACTAACTTCGTATCAAGCTACATATTTCATCCATTTGAAGCAAATATATGTAAGTTAGATTGACACGATTAAATGATATTGTTTTTATTCAAATAAATGGGCGTAATCTCTTAAAATTCAAGCTTTATATTTCATAATGACTTGTTTATAATTATGTTTAATTTTTGTTTGATAAGTATGCATAATTGTTTTTCCCCTTTAAGGTCTATGTGGCAACTTCGACAACGAGACGAACAACGACTTTGACATTTACGAGCCGGCCAACGCGCAGGGATTCGGCAACAGGTGGCGCACGAGTGCCGCGTGTCCTCAAGTTACGACGAGTCTCAATACCACTGAGCTATGCGAGGTAGAGACTTGCATAGTATAAAATTAAAATGAAAAGGAAAAAAAGTTTGAATGTCTAATTTGAATTTTCTATACAAAACATTAAATGAATTAATTCTGTAATATATAGTTTAATAATTCAAAATGATCATGCCTGTATTCTATCTGCTCGGTGAGTTAAGATTGATAGGTGTGTTCGTGGATATAGGAATAGGCCTACATACTTTGTTAACAATAACTATGCGTTATGTCATGTTGATTAAATGTGTTATATTATCTAATGTTTTATGATGAGTGTATTGATGCAGCAACAAAAAAAAAAAACACTCTTTTTCGATGTATTTGTTCTTAAGATGAAAACAAACTATTTGTGAATTGTATATTTAAAATGTCTGAGTGAATAAAAAGAAAAAAAACACAATAACTATGCGTTAGATCAATGCTGTCACTAGTGATATTATCTTGGTTTAAGATAGTTTCTTCTGTATACAGTTGAACCCTGGCCGCAAGACGTGGGCCGTACAAAAGTGCGAGATAATCAAAGCGGGTCCTCTCTTTGCCGAATGCAGAGCTGCCTTGGGTCCTTCCACCGTCAGCTATTACCACAAGAACTGCGAATATGACGCATGCGGGTGAGTGGCTACGGATTTGATTTAAAAATATCTTAGAATATTCAATGATAAAAAAAAAAACATTTTTTATTGTAAAATGCATGGCAAAGGCACCTTTTCTCTATACTTGCAAGACTGATGATAATCTTACAGGGAACAATAAACAGTTTTTTTTAAACGATACTGCAATGAAAAAAAAAAAAAAAAATTATAACGTCTTTCAATACAAATGTTAAGTAATTGGAAATAAATCAACGTCTGGATGCCTATAACAATGCATAGATAATTTTGATCTACAGATGTGACCGTGGAGGAGACTGCGAGTGTCTCTGTACGGCCATCGCTGCTTTCGCCGAGAAATGTAACCGAGAAGGGATCCACGTTCGCTGGAGAAGCAGGACATTTTGCCGTTAGTTTGTGCTAATGTTCATTCAAATAGTCAAAGTAAAGATGAAATATTCTACTTTTCATGTTATTTCATTCCATTGCATAAATATTCACGCATAGCTAATCAAACGAAATTGATGTCATTACTGAAATATTTATATTTGATTTACATGTATAGTTACACTCTGCTGTTTAGTTTTGTTTCATAGCAAAATAACACGTGACATTTATATATCTCATTTCTAAATTACAACAATACGATCAATACCATAACCTCTTAACAAACACCCCCCCCCTCCCTTTTTTGCAGCGATGATGTGCGAGGGCGGCAAGGAGTACCGTCACTGTGGCAACAGTTGCCAGATGACGTGTCAGCACATGGTGGAGGGCATCCAGCCCAGTTGCGATGGCGACCACTGCCTAACCTGCATGGAGGGGTGCTTCTGCCCAGAAGGGACCTATTTGTGAGTTGTTGTTAATGGTTTGAAACGATAAATGACTATTAGATCGGATTAATATTCGCTGTTAACGATGTTTAAAATACAATATTACAAATAAAACCAGATACTAAAGTCTGCCACAAATAATCAACTCTAATGATCAAATACATACAAGTTTTATAAACGAAACCAAATACCAACATATTATTATGGCTTGTTTTATCTTCCGCAGGGACGGCGACCGGTGTGTGTCTGCGCACGAGTGCAACTGCTACATGAACGGAATGATGTTCGTGCCCAACGAGGTCGCAGAGATCGATTGCAGAGACTGGTAAGTTTAAGGCTTTGCGAGTTATTTTCAAAAAGCGCCGCGACGTAGACTTTCGATGCATTAGTTCAAGTAAACAGGCTACGTACGTTTAGTTTTCAAAAAATAGATGGCAAATTGTGCATATACTGCATAATGCACGTAGAATTCTGACGTTACTTGAGTGAAATGTCTTTGTTTAGTTTTTCCGAAACACGTTTCCAAATGTACCTGTGCCTTAAAACAAAACGTAATTGACCATGCCCACTACTGTCCATAATGTGGAAATCAAATGCATTCTATGTTATTGAAGTGTTTTTTTTTTTCTAATTTCAGTCGTTGCGTGAACGGCGAGATGCTATGCACGGGCGACCCCTGCGAGCGAACCTGCGGCGAGAACGAATTCGATTGCGGCGGCGAGCGACACCAGTGCATTCCCGATTTATTCCGCTGTGACTTCCTCGTGGATTGTGATGAGACGCATAATGATGAATATGATTGCAGTGAGTAGTGGTTGCCTTAAGCCTTGAAAGGATGTTTTTTTCGCACAGTTGCTTCTACATGTTTGTATTTTTGAATCAACCTGAGATATAGTCAGACCATGATATGAGATAAAAGGATGATTTTTATATAACTTTTGGTGAAATTAAGGAGGAGGGGGTGGGGGTCATTAATAAAGAACAACAATATATTGGGGTGTATGGTATTTAATCACAGTCGAGTCGCAGTTCGCACGAGAACAGTGTGGGTGAAAGACCTTTCTCGTGTCATAGTGGCATTAAAAAGCCATGATTTGAACCAAATAAATATAACCTTCTATATTTTACTATTTTTGTACTTCGCAGCCTGGGAGTGCTTGTTGGGCGAGTTCATGTGCCTTACCTCGCAGACACAAGTGTTCGACAATATAAAGCCACCATCTGAACAAAATTGATTATAATCTTTTATATTCTTTTATCATATAATATACCTGTTGCAGCCTGGGAGTGCTTGTTGGGCGAGTTCATGTGCCTGACCTCGCAGACGTGCATCAACGCCACGTTCTACTGCGACGGAGAAAACGACTGTGATGACGGATCGGATGAAGCACATTGTGAGTAGTTTTGAAACGATCACAAAATATTTATACCATGTTTATGTACTCCTTAATCTCTATGCACAGAATTGAATACTACCGGATGAAGCGCAATGTGAGTAGTTTGAGCCAGTTTGGAAATGATCACAATTAGTTCCCTAACAGTCGATGTCCTCTCTTGCCCTATGCACAGTACTCAAAGATATAATAGGTTGTATATCTCGATGAGCTAACCGCAAACATTGTAATTGTTTTAAGTTTGCAACCCAACAGTCTGTGAATGCATTCTTACATGAATACTTCTATTTAGCTAAAAAAAAACAAGACCCGCATATATTGCTATGTAGCCTCAACGACTAAACAAACCAGTTCAAATATCATTTGTCAATTGTCCCTTCTTCAGGTGTCCCCGAGTGCACGGGCGAGAACCAGTACCAGTGCGACGACGGCCGCTGCTTGCCCGCTTCCTATCGATGCGATGGCGAGTATGACTGCGGCTATGGGGACGACTCGGATGAGCAGGGATGCGGAGGTAAACGGAACGGATTAATTGTTGAATCGTTGGTTATCAGCACAAATATACATACATGGATTCAGAGGATTAAGAAAGTGCGTAATATAACTCTTTTTTTTTATTGGCGTTCATACATTAAAATCAAGTTTCTTTTCCAAAACTATTGAAAAATGTGACTTATTGTTAACTCCTGCAAAGATGGGAGAATATTATATATCTGTTATAAATCAGGCATTATTTTAGCTACTTTTATATCGTATATAGCTGTGCATACCATATAATTATTTGCTCCCATCCCACAGAGGAAGAGTGCACGGGAGGCGAATACTTCCGCTGCGGCCACTTCAGCGACCACCCCGAGTGCCTTCCGGTCGAAAAGCGCTGCGACGGACACAGTGACTGTGCGGATGGCTCCGATGAAAGCAATTGCAGTAAGCAATCTTTATAAGTTGAATCATCTGCCTTGCTCATTCAATATTTACCTAGCCAATCATGCATCTATTGTATTTGTGCCGAGGCAATCTTTATAAGTTGAATCATCTGCCTTGCTCATTCAATATTTACCTAGCCAATCATGTATCTATTGTATTTGTTAACACTATGTGATTTGTATAAATCAGCTGTTTTAAACACATGTGTTGATATTTAGATCCAAGAATCTATAGTAAAATAGATTTCAAACGATCAAATGCAAAATCGGCGTCTTGTACATGTATATAAGTAACAATCACTTAAGTGTAATAGATTAAGTTCCAAACATAGTAAATCATATGTTTACTGTTTCATAATGTTCCTGTATTATTTGTTTTTTTCCACTAGATGTCTATTGCGACATGAGCATCCTCGACGGCAACGACCTTGACATTGTCTCGGTGTCACCATCGCAACAAGACTACTTGGCGGGCGGCGGTTACCAGGTTCCCGTCACATCCGGCGAAGTCCTGTCACTTGTGATGATAAACCAGAACATGACGTTCATGAAGATCCAGTTCGAGTCCATCAATATACAGTATCTCATTGTGACGTTTTTGGACTTGCAGGGAGATAAAAATGAAAATGTGAGTAGTTACAAATTATTGTTTTAGTCCAACATGATACATGATTCTTTCAAAAATAACGATTCGCTTAAGACTCTCAAGATAGAATTCTACAATGTATATGTTGTCTATAGTAATTAAATTCGCATGCAAATTTAAGACTGAACATGCAGTGTAGTACCTTTTAAATTCCTTGATAATTCTTCCTGTGTTACCATGGAGCCTAATTTTTCTTTCCTCACAGTTCACGATCCCGACGGGCAACGCCCGTATATGGAACGTGGACATCATGGACTTTGGCCGGGGCGGCATCGAGGCCTACTCGGTCGAGATTCGTTTTGTGCCGAGGCAATCGGGAAGCGAGTCGCCCATGAAGTTTAGCGGGCTCTCCTTTGTTGTCTGCAATGAGAGTGAGTATAAAAACCGTACCTATTTTTTCTGTAGATTTAAATTGAATAAAATATTACAACGCTATCTTCTAAATAAACTTTTTCGTGCATTGTATTGTTACCTTATTTTAATAAGGCCATTTTCCCCTAAGTAATTTTTGAAGAAAAAAAATATAGTGAATCGATTAAAGCCCGAAAGTCTAAAACATTAGACATTAAATTTGTGTAAAGGTGATATAACTGTTCAATCGTCAATTTCCCAATATGAAAAAAATACTGGTTCATCTATATGTATATACTAGTATATATATTCATCTTTGATTTTTAGCTCGAGTAGCGACAACAACTCCGCCCTTCACATCAACCGTCACTACGACTACGATTCCAACGACAACTGAAGGTAACCAGTTACGGAATAAAAGAGATACATAGAAAATGAATGAACGCTTAAACTTCCATGCTTTTTTGATCACATCATCAAAAGCAATGCATTTAAAGCAATACAATCATTTTTTGTTGAAGTTTTTATTTGCATTTTTCAACTTATATATTCACGGGTTACAGAGTACGCCACAATACAATCATGCACCAATTGCTTACCATTAAATTCATTTTAAATGTGCACCTAACAACTCTCTACTACGCCGTTTCCTTTCGTTTTCTCAGCGATCTGCGACTCCGATGAAACCATGCGCCAGGTGAACGATTTCTTCGACATCATCAACTCTCCGTTTGAGGAGACACCCGTCCTCATGAACGCCGCTTATACCGAAGGAGGCATCTCGGTAGATCAGGAGATCTATGTGGTACCAGCGCATTCGGCCAACTACGAGGTGTCCCTTGTGTCGGTGGAATTGACTGTGTCGACGACGATTGGCTTTAATTTGGAGGTGGACACGATGCATGCGACGGACAGGAGGCAGTACTCAGTGCCTGTGGTATGTGTGCCATTTAGTGTTACTGTATGAATTGGTAACGTGTTTTTGGTGTATTGAGCTTTTTGGTATTTTTATGGTTCCAATGATATTCGACCTTTCTTAGGTCTTGAAAGACAGCTGCTATTGGCTAGTAAATTAGTATTAATTAATCAAAACAAATACAATATACATATGGAGAGGATCTTGGCTCCCCCAATTTTAATCCTCACTAGAGTAATAGTGTAACACGAAAATGAAAGATATTAAAAAAAAAATTATCTGCAGATGTTACATATCATAAACCATTAATTTTATTTTGTTGATTTCAGAGTGCCATTGACGAAGAAAATAGGGTGAGCATCACCTTAAACAATGGCGTCGATGTGAACACGATTGCAATTCGCAATGCCGATGTCGTTCCCGAATTTACTGTTAAGGACTTGAAACTGCGAGCATGCGTCAAATACGATCGTGAGTGAAAGAATCTAGTAGTGTGAAATCAGTGACGTGTTTATTTTTGAAGAGCTTAGTCGTTGATATTTTATGTGTCGGTAGATTAATGATGGAGGGGTGTATCTTAAATTCGCGGGGAATCTATAAATTACGTACTCGTGTTGCTTGAGAATTACTGGAGACCGTGATCGTGTTTTGACTTCAGTGTGATAGATAACTGCTTTCTCAAAGTATTCCTATGTTAGATGTTTCTAAATATGAATAATTCTTAAGTACCACGTGTCCGCAAAGTATAGATTCCCGCGAATTCAAGATACACCCCTCTAAATGTATTACGGTTGTGTGTCCTTGTATATTTTGTCATAATATGATAAAGAAGGATAGACATAGAAGGCAGGTGTTTATACTTCAAAATAACCTTCAAATATTCAACGAACTCCCATCTCTTGCAGCCGTGTGCGTTGAGGGCAGCAACACCGTCTTCGACAACTCAAACAAGTGAGATAAAGATAAATAGAGGAATATAGCTAAATTAAGAGCCGAAATCACATATTTCCTTTATATTCTCGTTCCCACAGCCGTGTGCGTTGAGGGCAGCAACACCGTCTTCGACAACTCAAACAAGCGCTTCTTCAAAGTAGAACGCGTCTACCCGGACGGAACCCTCCTGCCCGCAAACAACATCTTCAACGGAAGCAGCCGAAGTGTTGTACTCGGGGCCGGATCGCATTTGCTTATAGAGCATCAGAGTACCATTGTCGATTATGATGTCATGGTTCAGGCTGTAGGGTTTGAGGCCAGGTTGGATAAGGAGGCGGATGTGAGGATAACGGTGCACCATCTGAATAATGACACGCATGTGCATACGTTCGAGGTAAATATTTTTGAATTTGAAGGGCGATCTATCATGTTTACAGATTTGAGGAGCCTTAAGTTATTAGATATAATTTCTTTAAAAACTGTGGTAACTTGACAATAACAATAAGATGATTAAAATAATGCTTTATCCTGTGTTTTAGATTTTTAATTACATTTGGAATTCATGTGCTATGTTTCAAAAAGATAGATCGGATCATATTACCAATTTTCAATGTGACCCATTTCCCTAGCCGATCGTTAACGAGTGGTTCACCCTCGTGCTGCCTCTCATCGACGGCGACCACGTGACATCGATCGCCATAGAAACCAGCGACAACCAAAATGGCGCTAGTCTTACTGTTCACGAGCTCGAGATCCACGGCTGTTTGGAGCGCGTTCGTAAGTGCTTTCATAGTTTCGATTAACATGTATGTACTTAGTAGGTTCTAGAAATAAAAATAAATAAATAAATGTTATTTACATTGTACACAAGGAGCAAATTGATATATTCTTGTGATAATACGAAAAATATATAGCCCCAAGTAACTAAACTTCTTAATGCACATGTATAATAAAGAAAAACCCCGTATTTTTACTTTAACTTTGGATATTGGAAGGATATTGAAATCTACGGGCATCTCAGTTATCTAAACACATTTTTTCCACAGAGCTTTGTAGCGAGGGCGATGACACCGTGATGTCAGTTGCCAACGACTTCTTTGACGTCACTGACCTTGAATCCGGATCCGAAAACTTGAACTTTGTCTACGAAGGATCCGAGGACGTCTTTCAGGGTCTCCATATTGAAGCCAAGTATGATGACGACCATTTTGACGTTGAATTGACGTATTTGTTCTTCACCGTGACGGCCATCGTAGATGATATTGATTTTACGATCAATATCTTCAATGATGAGGGAGTGACCAGTCAGCCCTTCCATGTTGTAAGTATACATGTGTGTGTAGCAAGCAATATAATTGTATCTTTACTTATTAAAGAGGAACGCTATCTTAATAACAGAAAAAGGTGTTAATTATAATAAAGGTATTGAATATAGTATCAAAAAATCGATTGGCATATAATGTTTGGCTGGGTTAAGCAAATCGTTAAACTTCAAAAACTAGAAGCGTGTGCAGCGCGCGCAATATACATGTAATCTGAGTTATCACTAAATGGGAGCATGTCATAATCAAAGCGGCAGCTCAAATCAAGCTGTCCTATCTGTAATTTTAGTTCCATAGAGTTCATGTGCCATTTTTATTTATACAGAATCTTGGTGAAACGAGCGAAATCACGACGGAAATTCACGACGGTCACGAGGTGGTAGCGATCGAGATCGAAAGCGATTCAGACCTTACCCCCTTCACTGTAACCAACCTCACTCTGCGTGCTTGCGTCCAGTATGAACGTAAGTCGTTACGGAGAATGTGTTGTGTTTATCGTGATGAAATTTGCCGTGAAAACCCGCATGATTTGGCATGAATAATGCATCTTAGGAAAGTTGTAAATGTAAGATTATAATAACCGTTGGTGTTGAAAAAAACATACAAACAATAGTATGCATGCATTCAAGGATTCTTAAATAATCCCAATCAATTATAAGGAAATAACAAAAAATAAAATATATGTAGAATAAAATGAAATGATAATATGCCGACGAGAGGTTGTACTTGCAGGATAGGGATCGAGGGTATGACAAAGATAAAGTGTATATTCAAATCATTAACCTTCATATCGAAAATCTTTATTATCCCTTGCTTTCTTTTTCTTCAGCCGAATGCGCTGAGGGCGACGCCACCGTTTTCAACTTCACCAACCGCAACTTCATTCGCATTTTGGAAAACACGACTGACGGATCTTCGCTCTCCGCTCTCAAAGCCTTGGCTGGAAGCGAAGACTCTCACATGCTCACCATGGGCGGAAGTGCTGTGGTTGAATTGAAGGATGTTGCCGCTTATGATGTCATGATTAAGACGTTGCACTTTGAAGTGGTGATGTTTGCGCAGGGTGATGTCTTGGTGGAGGTGAAGAGGGAAGGAAGGCCGAATCTGCTGAGGACTATTGAGGTGGGTGGATCTATCCGTTATTTGGTGATTTATGTGCTAAAACATTTTATTTAAGTCTATGGTTTCATATTTGTAACTATAAACTATACGTAGAGTGTATTGTTATTTTGACGAAACTCCTTTTGACAAAACAATTAGCAGAACGTACTATTTTAGAGTTCCATGATAATGTTTGTCAACATAATATTTCACCACTTCAATATAGCCTCTCTTTTTCCCCCAACCAACCAGACCCCGCAACAAACGAGCATCGCCGTGCCGATCGACCTCACCTTCCCCGACGGCCACGCGATCGAGTCCATCACCATCTCGACCACTTCCTCGTCTACCGTGTATGTGCAAGGTCTTGAGATTGAGGCCTGCGTCGAATACATACGTAGGTTCTATTATTTATTAACATTTGCTTTTAACATTTTAATTGAGAAAATCTTTTTAAATTCTGTTGTGATAATGTGAGTTATTTGGTAGATCACTTGGAATCTATCAATCAAAATCAATGCTGATACGTTCATTTAGATATAAACGCATCCATATTTGAATAATATACAATTATTGATGATATTGAATTGCACAATTTATTTTCTAAACTAAAAGATATATATTATTTTGCTCATACAGATGTTTGCGAGGAAGGCGAAGAAGACACGATGCTCGGATTCGGAAACGATCTTTATGACGTCACCAACGGATTGGACGTCGCCGACATCAGCTTTGAAAACTTAGCCGAAGTGTATCGCGACAGTGTCCTTGTATCCGATGTGCTCCTTATCGAACCGAAATATGATGAAGATCGCTATAATGTCACTTTGGCATCAGTGTCGTTTTTGGTCCAGGCTGAAAATGAGGATTTAGTGTTGATGATTGCGATAGTGTCAGCTAATGATACTGACTATCGAGAGATCGAAGTGGTAAGTTGAAATCATAAAATTAATCGCCAAAATTACATCCACGTTGAATTTCACAAAAGCACTTTAAGTTATCGATGTATCATAAAATGGTCTAAACTTCCACATTTCACGTTTTTAAAAAGAGATAGTTGCAATATATCAGTATACCCCTGTTTAGCTAATAAGGGATTTAATTGTTATTTGTCTTTTTTCTTCTTATTAGCATGCAGGAACAGAATTGGAGCATGTGCACATTGACATTGAAGACGGAGACGATATCATAGGAATAGACCTGATGAACCAATTGGCTGAACCCTTCATCGTTCGCGAATTGGAGTTGCACGCATGCGTAGAATACAATGGTGAGATTCTTTGAATATCAGATTGAATGATAAAATTGTGATTATGAAAAGAATCTTTAAAAAAGAATCTTTAAAAAATCATCTATTTGTTTAAATAACAAACACTGTATGTGTATTGCTTTTATTCACAATAACCGTTATTTGAGAATACAGTTTTCGTAGCCATTTTATTTTTTCCTATGCCTAAACTACATGTTCCTTATAGTAATCAGCCTTATAGAGTTCCATCAAACTTTAAAGCCTACATATAAAACCGATAATATGAGCAAAACACTGCCACATAGTGCGTCTGTGCTAAATACAGGTTCAACATAAGGTAAACCACCTCACCCAAATTCATATATTCCATTCCACTCCCATAAACAGACCAATGTATCGAGGGCGACGAGGAGACCTTCGACTTCCACAACCAACGCTTCTTCCACGCTCTCCGCTCCCCGCTTTCACAGGGAGAAGGCGCCACCTACATCCCCATAGCAACCGTGTTGGACGGATCCGGAGAGGAGCGCACCTTCTTAGCAACGGATAAGATCGGGGTCGTCATGGATCATCCCGATGCCTATGACGTCATGGTGAAATCAGTGCATTTTGAAGTGGAGACGGAGAGTGATAATGTGATTGTGGTGGAGGTGTATCGCGAGGATCGACCCACGCTTGTTCAGGAATTCCCGGTGAGTCTGAATTCGCGATCGCCATTAAACAATATATGGAGAAATGCTTACTATTCTTTCTTATGCCATTCAGTGTACTTTCAGCGTACTTTTTGAAATACTTGTAGCATTATGGTTCTTTTTGAAATTTATAACAGACTGACGCGTGTGCCAAACAACTACTTGAAAAAGCGTGCAGGCAACTATTGAATTTCATTTATTGTATGTTTCCCTCTAGACCTCGACTGAGACGTCCGAAGTCGACGTCATTCTCGCAGATGGCGATGACGTCATATCGATTGTCATCAGCGTCAAGGAAACAACGACGCGATTCACCATCGAGAAGCTTTCAGTTGTGTCCTGTGTCTCTTACAACTGTGAGTAGCTGTAAAAATGGTTATGTATTAGATGCAGTACTAGGTCAACCCATTAATAAAAATATTAGGTATTACTGAAGCATAACAATGCACATATTTAAAGTTTTGATTACCACGGTCATGCTTTGACCGAGTCCTTGACCGTCTTAGTTTACATTCATTAATTAAATAATAATGGAATTTAAATAAAAAGAGCTGTAAACTAAATAACGATTATATTTTCCCTTTAAGCTATACCTTTTAGATTTTGAGAGTATTCTTCCTTTTTCTGTAAAAAAAAAAAAACTATCGTCAGTTTTAGTTTCATGTTCATTCTCGCAATTTCAGACGTGTGCGCAGAAGGTGTCGACACAACAATGGCGGAGGGAAACGACTTTTTCGACGTCAGTGACGTCATGAATGCAGATGACGAACAAATGACGTCACTCAACGCAGTCCTCGGCGGCACAGTGACCATCGAAAATGGAACGTTTTACGTTGAGCCCAAGTATTCGGATCAGTATGAGTTGATCGTGGCGTCGCTGGATTTCAGTGTTATGACACGAACGACATTCATGTTGAACGTCGATGTGGTTTATGCAAATGAGACGGAGACTCAAGTGATACCATTGGTAGGTTCATTGGATTCATATAAATGTGAGATTCAGATTAGCTAGAATATTAGAATTTGTAAAAAAAGTTGTATTTGTAAAAACATTTAACAGATTTAGCCATTATGGGAACGATTGCAATCAATCTTATAATGTTTCAATGGATAAGTACATGATATACCTTTATCCCTGATACCTTTATCCCTGTACATGCATTTTTCTTGCTATCAAACCACGGTTCCAATACCTATTTCGAAACTTTGATTTAAATCTTTTGCATTTCAGACTAAAACTGACGAATATATTGCGGTGCGAGTGGACATAGAGGAAGGAGAGGATGTTGAAATGATTGTGGTCCGAAGTCCTATTCCGAACCTCGATTTCCTCGTCAAACAGCTCTCCATCAAGGCCTGTGTGGAATACAATCGTGAGTTGTTGGTTTATTTAACGATGCATTTAAAACTAATATGTATGCGTTTTGCTTAAGCGTATAACTTTATCTAAGTATAAATATTTGATATTAAAACTAAAATCTAGATGGGAAGAAGAAAAGAAATATAAAAGTAAATAATGTGGTCCACAATCAGGAAGTCAAATCCAATTATTCAACTTATTCAAAGCTCAAAACAATGATTTTTCAAGACAATTATTTTCCCAATTATGATATTTTCTTAGCCGAGTGTACGGAGGGCAACGAACAGGTCCTTGACTTCTATGACAATCACTTCCTCGTTCCCCTGGTAACCGACGTGCTTGACAACAACGTGCGCACAACCGCCGTCTTCAACGGAAGTGGCTCGTACGAGTACTTTGCCGCTGGTTCCGAGATGCACGTCATGTTGGCCTATCCAGACAATTACGACGTCATGGTGACGTCGATTGATTTCCTGGTTAACGTTGCCGGGGACGACGAAGTGATGCTGAGAGTGGATCGGGATATTAGGGATGCGATTCAGGAAGCATATGAGGTATGTCGGTTTACATTTATCGGCTGAAGGGTATATGACTGCTGGTCGTACAATGTAAATAATTTATAAAGGACATGAGAAAGCGAGGTGTTTAGAATGAATTGATATGTAGAATGAATAACTTTACGCATGAGAAATCAATATTGGATAAAAACATTGAACGATATTTTCCGCTACCCTTAACCTTGACCTTGCCCTTAAACCAATATAAAGGGTGAGGGAACAAGTCAAAGTTTCTTGAAAGGTTAATATATCAGTCCTGTTTGGGTACCTAGTTTCTACAAATTAAGATGTGATAGTAGTCAGAATTAAAAAGCATATAGAATGTCTATCAAAACGTTCACATCTTGACAGACGGAGCCAAACGTGCCACACGATGCACACTATCAGTTCGTTGATGGAGAGAACGTACAGCGATTCACGATTTTCACACTTGGTGGAACTCCGTTTTACCTCAGCGAAGTCCAGATCAGCGCTTGCGTTGTTTATACATGTAAATACTATGTTTAAATCTTAATGAGCATTATGAAAAAAAAGGATTCTTTAACAATTGAGATATATTTTAAACAATATTAAAATCTAACTACATTTAAAATATGTTTGGAAGCCGTTTTCATGTCATGGCATTATCTTCAGCTTTTAGCATCCAACCATACTTAAGGCTCATTTAAATGATGAATTAAAGATAATTAATATGTCAATATAATGACTGTAATTAACATTTAATTGATTTTTAATTGATTCAATTTACAGCCACTAGCACCACCACAACAACTACAACAACAACCACGACCACTTCGACCACCACAACAATGCCAACCACAACCGGTAAGAACAATTTGTTTATATACATAGATGCCTTAGAACATTCAAGAACCCCTTTAAAACTCTATTATCAGAAAAGTTGCGGCGTTAGCTACCCAATGCATTACCAAGTAACTCTTGATCTCATGTGACGTGGTCGGTCGGCTATTGTGTCAGCGCTACGTACATGTAATACTCATTTCTTTCCATAATTTGCAGAATATGTATTTCATATAACGCTTTTGTTTTATGATTTGTTACCTATCATTCCCAATTTGCGTTTTCTTTTTGCAGAATACCCGTGCGCCGAGGATGATATGAGCAAGATCGAGGAGCCTCTCGTGCATTTCACCGCTAAACGACAGAACTGCACGATTTCGGGAGAAGCGTGTTCTGTGCCTGGAATTATGGATACAACCGTGCCTTTGTTTTCGGATGACATCCCAAGTGGTGGTAACTAGGCTTATCTATCTTTATAATCCATTGACATGCTATTTCAATATTAGTTAGTGATTCTTTGGATTTCGTTTCATTTCAAGACACAAAAAATAAACAAAAATCATAAAAGAATAATGAAGACACAAATGTACTAATAAATAAAGTGTTAATAAATGTATTCGGGTAGCGATTTTTATCATTTCTTTTTTCTTTTTCAGTTATTTTTCCTCCAAATATAGATAAGCATATACCGAAATGGACATAAATATATCCATTTTGTTTATAAAACTTCTTTTCAACCCAAAACCACTCATTCCTTACCTCCCATTTACTTTTCTGCATAGCCTCTTTGATCAGCACCTCGATGAACCAAATGCTAAACAAAATATAACTTCACTTACAAAGTATAACTATTCGACCCAATACCTAACCCTCACTTCCCATTTTCTTCTCTCCATAGCCTCTTTGATCATCACCCCGATGACGGAGATGGACGGCGACTCGGTCATAACGAGCGCCGACGTTATCGAGTTTCACGTGCAGCATCCGGGTGCCAGAGTTGTGGTCTATGTGCAGCAGAACAATGGCATGCAGACTCATACTGAGATCGTACAGGTGGGGTTTGTGGGAGATCATGACCCATATTCCTCGCAATAACGTCAACCTTACACTTATACTTTCCCTCAACCTTTTACATTGATTTTAAGGGTAAGGTTAAGCGTAAGTGAAGCGGAGAATATGGGTTCAGATTGTATTTTTTTTTAAACTGAAGCATGCGGTCGCGAAAGTGCCTGATTTGTCTAGACTTACATGCTAATTTAGAGCGTGCTACGTATTTTAAATCCTATAAGCTTATCTAAAGATGAACAAGGAGTATCACATTCCCACAAACTGGGATAAACTACGATTTTATTTGCTAACCTTCTTTCCAGATATTTAGATTTGTTTCCTTCAATTAACATTTTAAATTTACGGGATCTTTAATTGTGTGATCTCCTTGTAACCATAGATAACCGACCAAGATGACCAGTACATCACATTCGTCATTCCGGATCACAAAATCAAAGATCTGAAGTCAATCACGATTCTGCCTGACGAGTTTACAAACTCATTTGACACTTATTCCGTGCACTCATTGGTCGTACATGGCTGCTACAAACTGCGTGGTAAGTAGTTGTATCATTTCTTAATTTTTGTAACGAGTTGTGTTTTTTCTCTATTATTAGCATGATGATCAGATTATGATGCAACTGTAAACGTGGCATAATGAATAGTGATATATCTTATATGTTGCGAATTGTTTATAGGTTCGAGATAATTTTTTTTTCTCGCCTTGTAGCACAAACGACATCAACCACTACTACCACACCTACAACCACACAGGCTTCCACTACACCTTTTCCTACCTGTAAGTCGGACAAATATTATTAATAATACCAAATTGTAGGCTATTGGCATTTGTTTATCGCTGACTGCAATCAATTTAAATTGTTTTGTAAGTTTTACAAAGTCTTAGGGGAAAACAATATCAACTTATTATATTCAGCTATATTTTAACTAAAATATTATGATTCTCTTGTTTGATGGCAATGTTAATATTTAAGACCATTTGTTTTACTCCTTCTAGTGCACGCAAAGTCACAAATTCATGTACATGTATTTCTAACGCCTTCTCTTTATTTTTATCCACTTCCTGTTAACAGACTGCGACGCGGACCATCAACTTAACTTAACCGACCTCGTCATCTCGGAGGGCTCAGACCCCTCCAACCGCTACGATCCCATCACCGACAGCATCACCCTCACCTCGCCCTATGGTCGAATCGCACGCATTGTGCCATCTGAATCGGCGGCCATAGAAAGCGTTGACCTCTACAAGGTCACGGTGACCTTTTTGTACCCAGAAGTGTCCTTCCCTTTGTCGGTTGTCATTGCTTGTGGAGTCGAGGGGGGCCAGCCAACGTATGTGCGCCTGGACGGACAGAATTATGATGTAAGGATGGTTAAATTGATTATTTGGCCAGTTTGAAAGGGTATTTAAGTTATAATTTTGTGTCGCATGTTTGTAGCATAAAAGGAAGAAAAACGAATTTCGTGAAATTCGTGATAGCAGGCCTATACATCTCTTCTCAGCGTATTACCGGTAGTTTATTGATTCTTATGTCTAATAACTATTCGACTTCAATAAACAAAAGGCTTTCTTTCACATAAATACATTTGATGACATTTAATGCATTTTGTTGACAGTGGCTCGACCGCGATGGAAATCCGGTATACACTCTGGATATGACAACCCAGCCGAACGGCTATTTGGAAGGCCCCGACGAATGTACAGTGAATATCATGTACTCGGCATTTCCGCCCCAAACTCATCTCTCTATAGATGTTATTGGCTGTGTCGGTAAGTGCTAAGTTTGATCTTAGTGAAATATATTAAATTAAGGTTGGAATTTGTGTCAGAGGTATTATTACTTTTGTTTGATTTTGTAGATATTGCAAAAGTTTTATATTCGGATTTCGGTTCCATATACATGTAGGATCCTTCAGAAATTTCAGCTTTTCTCTTTCGCTATTTCAGTTTAACTGTTTAAAAGCCGAATCATGCTTAAATGTTTGAATATACTTTAAGCTTTATTGACCTTTAATAAACTCACATTTATCATTAATCATTTAACCAGTATATATTTTGTTCAGTTTAAGAAACATTTTGCTCTGATTTTTGCCGTTCATATATCTTGTTAAATATAATGTGCATTATGAATTGAGTGCCGCGCTAGCCGATATTGTTCGTGATTATAAATATATTTGTTTTTATTGCAGAATTGGCAACCACCACAACAACCACCACGACAACAACAACGACACCGACAACCACGACAACAAGTGCGTTTATATTTCTATCAACTTGTTATAGATCAGATAGCTAGACTTCTATGTCTGTGTGCATTCAAGCTGTAAATTTTGAAAATGTTCTATGACCGTTTCTGGAACACTTACAACTTAATGAAATTAAGTAAATACGAATTGAACATTCTCTGCGTAGCATACTCTTTCAGCATTTCTCAAAAATGTTTTGGCAACGAGTTTGTTTATTCGACATTTAAATGATATGACGTATCACTAGATTTGTTTGTTTAATAGCAACGACCACCACTCCCACTACAACCACCACTCCATCAACCACTACAACCGCAACCACTTCGACGACGCCCACCACCACGCCACTGCCTACAACAAGAATGGAGAGTACGTATCTTTATGTTGAGGGACGAGAAATAATAGGTTGGTCAGATAAGCGGGATATCTAAGTGGAGCGCTGTGATTTAACTATTCATGTACATGTATATTCTCTCGATTTGGCAGCGATTTGCAGAAAAAATATCACGGATACGTGACTGAATCACTATGTGGTTTAAATTGTGCCCCATTAGTTTTTATTGCCTCGATACAGTCTAAACAACCAACCAGTTTTTAAGAATAGTTTACCTGACTTCGCTGTGGTGGATATATCATAATTTAAATATACGTACCAATGTACTTGATCAAAATCGTTTCTAAAACCCCAAAATAACAATACGAATATAAGACATTTCGATTAATTTCAGACTGGTGTGAGGAGAGCCAAAAGGTGGACATCGACGATGATGTTTCTATCACTGCTTCGCCAAACCGTGCAAACCACTTCAACACAACGACGAACCAGTTCAACATCTATTCAGATTCGCAAGGGTTTCAAGTTTACACACATGAAGATAACTTCGACTTGTATATGGTGGATATCACGTTCGATAGTTCGGTAGAAACGCCCCCAAGTATGCTGTTCGTAATCAACCAAGGGGATAGTGATAGGCCAGCAGAAGTGATTTACACGACACCGGACAATTGTACAGTAAGAACATTTATTTCATGGTCGGGGTTTTTAATTGGTATAAAACATAAGGATTTGTGGGATGGCATCTGACCATGACATATTTGTATCCGGATGGCCCTCGAAGTACGATTGCACTTCTACCCACGTGCTAAATTATTAAGTAAATAAACAAAATGATACAGCTGTTTTGTGATTAACTCTAGAATACCTATTTTAATTGCTGCAAATACCTTATTATATAAGAAATAAATGATAATGGTCCTTTAAATTAATAACAAAAACAATCCATAAAATAACGTTATTATAGCGTTATAAG
>LQRL01133043.1:772-14712 GCA_001703475.1 Hydroides elegans | reverse complement strand
GCAGAGTATGAAAACAAGGAAGTTTTTGTGAAACACGAAAAGGCCACAATCGCCCCCCCCCCCCAAAAAAAAACCCCGATTGGAAGGGGTATAGAATATTTTGCATATGCTCATGTTTAGATAAATCACAACTTTTGAGTATTTTGGCCGAATTCAGCCATTTTCCGTTCAAAAATTCTAGCCCGTACAAGCTCATATTTTGAGAAACTGCTTATTTTGAAAATTTTGGCCAAATTCGGCCAACTTCCGGTGACCGAGTCTGGCCAAAACTGTCAAAAGGCACATCTACACATCAAGACCTTTCATTTGAGCATATAACCAAGTCTCTGTGACCCCCCGTTCAAAAGTTCTAGCCCGTACAAGCTCATATTTAGAAAACCCGTTTTTTTTTTAATATTTTGGCCAAATTCGGTCATTTTCGGTGGCCGAATCTGGCCGAAACTGTCCAAAATGGGTGTATGCGCCGTTCAAGGCTGCAAACGTGTTTATTGTAACTCCTGATTTTTCGAAAATAGTTGTGGAACCAAATGGAGTTTTAGATCGAATTTAGTACTGGAAGAAAGATATTAACCTCAGGATTTCGACTAAACTAATAATTTGAATTTTGATAAAACAACTTTTATGTAAAAACGGATAATTTGAAAGCTATTTTTGATAAATATGCTACGTGTTTTAGTATACTTGCTAATCGGATTAATTTTGCTAAATATGTGTCTTGCAATCGCTCGTGGAAAACGAGGGGGTCGAATAAGAAGGATTAATGTGATTCTATCAAATAGAAGCTACTCAAGGCCAGAAGTACTGAAAGGCCTAGATCGTTCAAACTTGGTGAACGTGCCAATAGCTAACATTAGCGACTTTGGTCGAATCGAGGTCAAAATCTCGGACGAAACCAATGTTAATAATGGAATATCAAAACAAGCAATATGTCATGACAGGAAAAACAACATTCCAGTGAAATTACAGCAATCACAAAAGTGCATAAACGTAAGTGTTTTAAATGCTCAATCGGCCTGCAATAAAGTGGATAAAATAGCAGATTACATTATCGAAAATGAATCTGATATTGTGTTTTTATGCGAAACCTGGATATCCGAACAAAATCATTTTACATGTGATCAACTCACCCCCCGTACCCACACTACCCACCATGTTCCTCGCGTCGGCAAAACCGGTGGCGGGGTAGGGATCATTACTACAAACACACTCCGCGCTCAACCTATCCAAGACTCGAAATTCCCAACTTTCGAGCACGCAACCGTTCGAATTAAATCGCAGGACGGATATTTAACTGCAATCGCTGTATACAGACCCCCGGGCCACGCTTCAGAGAATTTCTTCATTGATTTCACTACGCTGCTAGAAACCTATACTCTCACGAAGGATCGTCTGATGATATGCGGTGATTTTAACCTACACATGGACAAGAAATCGGATTTATCTTCTACCAAATTCAGCAGTCTCCTGAAGGATTTTAGTCTCGTTCAGCATTCCGATAAGCCAACGCACCTCTCGGGACACATCATAGATTTAGTGATTACGCGCTCGGACGACCATTTCATTTTGGATTCGCCCCATACTGGTGAGCTATTTTCCGATCATCTTGATGTGAAATTCAAGTACAAACTGAAACATGAAAATAACAGTCAAAAGTCTCTAAAATATCGTAAACTCAAACAGATAGATATGCATGAGTTCGAGAACCAACTAGGTCCACTCAATAGTTTAGACTACACCGAGCACGATCTAGACTCTCTTGTAGACGTCTATTCATCTACTATGCGAGGTGCTTTGGATAAAGTCGCCCCGCTATGTGAGAAACGCATCAAAACTCAAACAATAAAGCCTTGGGTAGACGAAGAGGTTATTCTAGAAAGAAAACGTCGTCGAAAGCTCGAAAGGAAAATGCTCAAAGATCGTGACCCCATCTCGACTGCTAATTACAGAAATCAAAGAAATCGTGTTAATGATCTGATCGAACAGAAAAAGGCCGCGTTCTTCAAATCATCAATACAGGATTGCGCTGGCGACCAAAAGGCACTCTATCGTCTCATTAAAAAACTGGCAAATAAGCCATCAACTCCGATCTACCCTGAGTCAGAAAACGACGAAACCCTTGCAAATCAGTTTTCCGATTTTTTCAAATCAAAAATTGAAAAAATCAACGCACAATTCACCGATCAGACCATCTCCGAGCATATCACACTGCCGCAAAGGCTGAAGGATAGTCGATACCTTGAATTCCCTCCCATAACGCCAGATGAGTTACGAAAACACATACTTCGCTCACCGTCAAAATCATGTGCTCTTGACCCTGTTCCAACGTTTTTGCTGAAAAAAAGCCTGGATACGGCGCTGCCTATATTAACGGAAATAGTCAACAGATCACTCACAACCGGAACTATGCCTAAAGCGTTCAAACAAGCAATAGTCACGCCAATCCCTAAAAAACCGAAAATCACCGAATTGAAGAACTTCAGGCCTATCTCGAATCTACCCTTTTTATCTAAAGTCATTGAGCGGATTGTCGTAGAAAAACTCACTTCATACTGTTCAGATTACGATCTAGATGAACCCTACCAATCGGCATACAGGAAGAACCACAGCTGTGAGACCGCCCTTTTACAAGTATCCAACTGCATCCTTTCAAACATGGATAATCAAAGAGTAACCCTCTTAACACTCCTTGACCTTTCGGCGGCGTTCGACACCGTCCCCCACGATCGTTTTTTGGCTCGCCTAGAGTCAGATTACGGTATTTCTGGTGTCGCCTTGCAGTGGTTTGCATCATACTTTAAGGACCGATCGCAGTCTGTGAATGTAAGGGACTCCGTCTCCGATACTCAACAGCTTTCCACGGGTATGCCCCAGGGGTCCGGGACCGGTCCCTGGGGATACACGAAATATACCGGACCGCTCGGATTACTCATAGCATTATGCTGCATATTATGCCACCTGTTTGCAGACGACACGCAGCTCCATACCTCACTCGACCCCAACTCCAAGTCCTCCCAGTTTCAAGCAAAGACTACAATAGAAAAATGCATTTCAAAAGTATCGAACTGGATGGCTTCTAACCGTCTAAAGCTGAACTCAGAAAAAAACCGAGTTTATGATCCTCGGTACACGACAACAGCTTGCTAAGATGGAATACGATCGCATAACCATAGAGGGAGAAGTGATTCAAGCTCGTGCCTGTGTTAGAAACCTCGGCATCCACATGGATGCTGAGATGAAAATGCATGAGCATGTTCAACACGTCGTCCGTGTGTGCTATGGGAAACTGCGTGAAATTCGCTCCTTCCGGAAATATATCACCAAAGACGTAGCAGAAACTCTTGTTCACGCGGTTATTATCTCCCACTTAGATTACGGAAACAGCCTACTCTATGGTATAAGTCAACATTTACTGGATAAACTCCAACGCGTACAAAATGCGGCCGCTAGACTGATTCTTGGTATCAAGAAACACGAACACATAACACCAGGCCTAGCAAGTCTCCATTGGCTACCAGTGAAATACCGGATCCAATATAAGATAGCCACCATCACCTTCAAAGTTCTCTCAACAAACCAACCAGTGTACCTACGGACCTTGCTTGAGATACAAAAACCATCCCGAACACGTAGATCTGCTCAGGGCATGACTCTACGTGTACCCAGAACAAACCTAAAATCCGCAGGAGACCGATCTTTTAGTGTGTCAGCTCCTAAGATTTGGAACGCCCTACCGGTGACTGTTACAAATGCTCAATCTCTATCAGTATTCAAAAAGAATCTTAAAACGTTCTATTTTAGATCCGCCTATGGCCACCTGTTATAATTATTGATGTACTCAAATATGGTTGGCTCACTGTGTGTTTATTTGAATTTTACGTCACTCCTTATTCTAGGCTACTTTTAATGTCCTTATTTCGTATGGTATAATGTTTATAGTCTAGTCTTTTAAATAACTCGTTGTTGTAGTAAACTTTCTTATTTTAGATTTACTATTGTTAGGTTTAACGCTAAAGTAGCATGTTGCACACTGTTAAGCGCTTAGAGCAATTGTTTGGTTAAGCGCTATATAAATCTTCATATTATTATTATATTATTATAAAGGCACATCAAGACCTTTCATTTGAGCCTATCACCATACCGGTACAGAAATTTTAATTAGTCATTGACCTTAGAGAGTACATGAAGAAACATGGATTCGATCACCAGATACATTTTGATCTGCCAAAACTCCTAGATATTTTTCATTTTTTTACCAACAATTACTTTACCATTATAGTGAACCTCAAACATTTTGACTTTTTTTTTCAGTTTTCTACTTGAACCAAAGAGAAAGCATTCCGTTTTACCAAAGTGTAATGACAGTTTAGTAGCCTTATCTGTGAAGGGAGAGAAATGTATTAGCGAGAAAGAGATAAACAGAGGAGATATTCCCGCTGGATTGAGGGTCCCCCTGCGGCCCACAGTACAGTGGGGTGGGTGAAAGCCCTGGCAGTCATACCGATACCAATACCATGTAGGCTGTAGCGTCTCTAATATACTCGTACGTGTATAAGGGAGTTCGATAATTCCCGAAAATATATATTCGCGGATGTTTTCATAATAAAAGGGGGAGAACCGTTGGTATAGCATATAAGAAAAAACCCTCTGAAAATTGGATTTTTTTTTTTAGAAAAGTTACAGGCAGTTAACACTTATAAACCACACAATAAATGAATATTAGTATACTTTAATACATACTTTGATCTTGAATTTGAACTCTTAGCATGCGTATACTAGAGCGATTTTCAACGTTTCTCCCCCTTTTTAGTGTGAAAATATCCGCGAATATATAATTTTCAGGAAATGTCGAACTCCCTTATATCATGCATATGTCCCCATGGTAGGTATGACAGCCCATTTCGAGAAATCGTCCTCCATGTGTAATCAAATGGGAGTGGGACATTTATAAAACGCATATATTTAGAGATATAGGATAATTCATACATTCATTTATATATTATATTGCAATCCTTATATATTTAACTTTTTTTGAGAAACATACATTTATAGAATAAAACAGATTTATTATGATTTTGCGACATTTTAATATTTACAAATTTTCGATTCCGCCCGGATGTGTGAAAATAAAATGGCAACATGCGGAAAACATGCACTTACGTTTGGTGTAAAAACTAAGTTATGTTAGGTTTTTCTCCCATAAAACCATATATGAGTGAAAAGAAGAAATGCTTTCCTATCGTTTAAGATAACTTTTATCAATATTTGTAAAATGTATTGAGCAAGCTAATCGATGAAAGATAGGTCAACTTTAGATGTGTTTTTCTAATACAAGGAGGGGTTCTATCACAATATTATCAGCGATTTAACGAAGCCGCATTCAATTAACAACATGACTATGTATTTAGTTTTTCTGAAATCATTAGCCCTTTTTTGCCCTTTTTCATAAACCATAACCACCCTATTATCTCCAATTATCGCCCACGCAATTAATTGTCATTTTTTATGTAATTTGCACTATGCAAGCATAAAAAGCATAAACATGATTTATAAAAAATATAACCTCAAATGAAAACCAAAATCAATCCATATATATATATTTTTGTGAACAGATTTTATGTCACAAGTAAATCCGTACATGTATATGTTTATTTAAGTCACTTTGTATTTGTTCAATGAAATAAATACATGAAATTACACACAAAAAAAAGGAAGAGAGAAGTTATGTTCAATTAAAATAGATCGCAAACGATTTCTGAATAAAATATTAAATTTCGATAATAATGATACAACTTTATGTTAGCCAAGTACATATTGTAAATGCACATCTCTCAATATGAGAGGTTGAAGATTACTTAATTCATTAAGTATATAGCAAGGTATTACATATGTAGAAATGCAAAGTGTAGTTTTATCAACTACAAATAGTCCAAATAACAGGCCTTTGAAAATTGCCAAAATTTGAGTTTTCCTTATTTTTCAAGCAGATTGTGGGTATCTAAGTGTAGTCCGTATCTCCCATCAATAGACACAGCTACAAATTCCTCTTATTCAAACAGCTTACAAGGAAATGATTAATGTGTGTTATATTCAGGTTTAAATGAGTTCCGTCAAAAATGGTCCAAATTAGACGTCTTTGTAAAGTTTCGAAATTTGTGCTTTCTCCATCTATGTGGGGGGACATTATGGAGTCCAGTGCTTTATCAACAGATGTATGTATAGGTTTTGATACTTCATATGATCATGAAGGCGGGATAGAAGATATGAAACGTCAAAGTTTCAGTTTGATCGACTCAACAAAATTGTGTTTAAAGCCCCTCAAAAGTATGAGTTTGTTTCCCTCTTTATAAGATTTTTGTCGTTGCATTATAAAGTCTATATATATATTTATGGAAATGGTAGCAGGCCCCTTGTTTGTACAGAAACTTGCAAATTTGGGATCTGCTGCTATCTAACAACATCTAGTATCGATACAAAACGATTACTTAATGTCCATTCATGAACTTAACATTTTTACAACAAAAAAACATAATTTTGGCTTTTGCCCTACGGTCCCCTACGACCAAAATAATAACTTCATCTCTTCCCCATGTCGTTTATTTTGTTATATATTGTTGGGTTAATATTTCTAAACAACAAAAAATTATTTCTGCCAACTTAAACTAAAATTTATGCATTCTTAAAAATGATAAGTACCTCAGATGAAAATATTTTTGGGATTAAACATTTTTAATGACTACCATTTTCTTATGTGTCGATATATTCAGTTAATTCTTTGTGATTTATGTTTCTTATGCTGAGACCTTTCCAACGATATCAAATTTGTCATAATGTTCGCATGAAATTGATTTTGGTCTGTCATACCTACCCATGGTGTTGGCGATTACAAAAATTATGTGAATATAAGTCTAGATCGAGTAAAAAGGAATTCACTGTCCTTGAACATGTAAATTACCCCTCATGTTTCAGGATATATATGCATGTTGCATATGACAATGAGTAGTTTATGACTACAAGGGTACTCGTATTCATTCAAGCTGGATCAACTTACAAATATCACCTATTATCGCTCAATTGTATCGACTTTGTTGTTAAAATCATGTGACAGGGGATAAAAAGCAGTCCAACCTAAGGTTTATCGATTTGGTCTTCATTTCAGTGTTTACTTACCAGGCAATGATGTTGAATATATGCGAAATATTTACAAAATCAAAGGTCGGAGATGTTTTTATCAGCAATAACAACGTTTACGATACATATGTTGAGAAACTTTCAAGATTTGTGAAAATACTGAACATTACAATAGAGAGTTTGAGCAACAAATGTTATTCCGGGATTACTCAATTATGATCGATAGACATGAATCATAACCTAATCTATTATAACCTCAAACTTATTTACTCTGGGGAATTATATGGTCAAACATTAAGCAATATAAATTAACTGAATACATAAATGGTTCGAATAAATGATTTTATTATAAAGATAAAGATTAAAACAATTATATTTCGTTGTATATATGCATGTTTTACATGTACAATTTTGATGATAACTGGCTGTTTCTAACTATTAGACATACAAAAACACATATAACACGAAAGCGAACTGGCTTGAAGAAATATATTTCTTATTTGTTTACCAGACCAATGTAATTAAGCTATATCTACCAAACTTAAAGCACTATTTGAACACATAAATCACAGTTTAACCTGAGACATTTTTTTAGACTTGACTAAGATCTATATACAAATTTATTCACCACTTAGAACATTTTCAATATGAATTCAGAATATTTGTTTTTATTCCTTTTAAGAACATTAATGGATACACTTTCTTTTACACGGCTAGGAAGAGCATTCCATAGCTCCATATATTTTTGAGTAACTGATATTTTTCGAAGATTTGTAATACTTTGACTTATGAAAAGTCGTTTATTCACCTTGTAATATACTTATGAACATCATTGTTTTTCATAAAATATTTTGACAGGTTTAGGTAAAATACGTTTGTTGGCATTATAGATTATGGTATGACTCTTGAAACTGTGCTGTCAATCGCAAGAAATAGTTTATTTCTAAGTAATTATTTTACTGCTTATAACGAATCGTATCTCCAAGCTTGATATTTCAAAGTTCCCTATCCAGCTGAGATTTGCTGGGGTACCATATTTTGTGAGGAAAAGCTCGTGCGGTGCTCGGAATCTTTTTTTTTAATGTATGATGTTGAATGTATTATTATCTTATGGCATATTGCAAACTTTTTTTCTTCTTGTATTAATTTGTATGCGCGTTTCTATACTGTTAAAACAGCTGAAAAATCGAATGAACAAATCAATAGGTTTAGAGAAACTTATCCATGTCAACAGATGGTTTTCTTTAAAACTATACAAAATGTTGGTCATAGCATGAGTCTGGATTCATAGAGAAAGAAAAATTTTAAGAGCTCTTGTTTTTCGATGCGGCAAGCATTGCCTTATCAGTTGACTGGAACATGGGTTTAAGGAACCTCAACCAGGTATCATTTCATCTCTACCTATATCGGTCAAACTTACCGCTTTGGTTGCCAGTATAGCTTTTGTTTACACTATTTCTGGCGCCATGTGGAAAACTTATCCGAACCAGGAAATACTTTTGTCATCAATGTTCCAATGTGGTGCACAGGATTAGTATCAAGAATAGGTCATATAAAGCAGTAAATCTAGTCTCTTTGTTGATTATCACTGTTTGATATATATTTCATTCAATAAGATGTAGACATGTGGCTCAGTAAATAGACATGAAGACATCAAACAATTTTAAGAAACGTTGACTTTTTGAAAATGCTTAATATTCTGCATATATACAACATTAAACCAGTAAAAGCAAATATTGTCTATTTTAAGCGACATAACTGCCATCTACCTACTTATATAATCGATTTCAATAATATTATATCGTAATAAGTCAAATATTTGTATTTGCAATATGTTAAAAAATATCGATTACATTTTCTTATTACAGCACGTTCACATATTGTTTCATTATGTCAATTTTAATATTAATCAAGCGTTAACAAGTTGAAATACATGGATTATAGTTTTGTTATCGCAGTTTGTCAATCATGCTTGCGCAGATTTGTTAACTTATCATTTTCAATTCATTGTGGGAAAAATTGGTACAGAATTTCATTAGAATTTGAATAATCAAACAGCAACCGTACAACCATAATACAACGAGAAATGCGATTCGCGCATCTCAAGCTACATATTTAAAGAAAATTAAAGACTTTTGTCAAAGTGGTTTCCGTACTGTATATTTAGAAGATATAAAAAACCGCTGTTTGACTAAGTACTGGCTCCTTCACAGCGATACAAATAATACTGTCAGTATTGATGATAATATAATTATCAAATTACCAAGAATACCCAGTTGGCAAAAGAACGAGGCTAATAGTGCTTCATACCGGATGCCTAGAAAGTGGATTTATCTAAGAGCGCGAGTAAGTGTTCATGGGAAAAATATCGATGCAGATTGTAACCGTGCAATGGTTCCTTGTTTGTCATCGAAACGTTCAGAAACACAACTCATTCCTGCTATTGAGGAACCTTCCGCAAAATCGTTGATAATGCATCTTACCAAAACTCGAGTACGCGCGTATGGAAGACTCTTAATCTCCAACATCGGGAACAAAAGAGGCAGATATGCAATGTTGGTCGACAAAACCGGATAACGAGCTGATCAAACGTCACAAGATACCGATTGGAAACGTAACGGATGACATAGGAGTTTTGCTATTTTGGAAAGGTATGCACTGTGTTCAAATTAGGTGTCAAGGTCATCCAGTTTACTCAAAACATTATTGAAGGGCACTCCACGACGACCAAAAAAGGTGTTCCTCTTTCTTGTAGCTAGAAAACATTACATGTAAATATGCATGCCAATTGTGGAACACCTTTTGCAGCTACAACTCGTGAAGTGCCCTTCATTATTAAATTATGAAGCATTTTTGGCGTATCAAAACAATAAAATGGGCGTATATGAAACGCTATGTTGCTTGTAGGAACAACACATTTTGTATGAAAAACGCACAAAAATTAACACATGAAGCCATTCCGTCCATAACTGTAAATGTTGGCACAATTTTTTCGGCCCACGTACATCTATCAAAAATCGTATATGTGCATCGGAGGGTATTTTTAAAGACTATCAGCCTGTAATCATTTCATTTTCGAGTGATGGAAGTTCGATAAAAGTGACCAACGAATCGTCAGCAGGCTATGGTTGATCTTGTCCGACCGGTAGAATCTAACACAGAATACCTGTAAATATAAACATTTATCAAGATCGCACCCAGTTTTGAAATAAACTAGGATAACAGAATTCACAATAGATCCCTCGTCGTTTAGTTTGCTTTGTTAATGCAATGAAATGTATCTTCAATATGAATAGCAAAAATAAATTTACCAAAAACCGTCATCGCGCAAAAATAAAATATATTTTGCTACTTTGTCATTTGAATATGTACATAAATATGTTTTGTGGTTAAAATAAATTCACATCGTATTCGAATTATTTTAGCAGTGTAAAGGTACGGTCAGCGGGGTCTTGGCGTCTGCGTCTGCGGAATTTGATTGGTCTGAAATATAATAAATTCAAATTTTACGCAGGCCCCAAATCTTGCGAAAAGTGTTCAGCGGGGATTTCGAGTCTGCGGAATTTTAAATTTAAATGGTATGAAATTGAGAAATAAACAAACACTTAAACGGATTATCTCTGCGTCAGCGTCTGCGGTTTTGACGTCAGCGGTGTATCCTAGGAAGTTTGCACACTTTTTGAAATTTTACTTAATCCTATTAACCCCTTCTTTTGCTCAAATGTATAATGTTTCCAATGTTTTTTTATTACATATCCTATAAAAAGTAATTCAATTGTGGAATTTTAAGATAGAGTTCAACTTAGGCTATCCTTTGTCAAATTTAAGATATGTGAAATAGCTTGGGAGACGCCCAGTGATTGATAACATATTTCTGAATCATAAACTTAAGGTTTGATTTTTTTTCACGGAGGCGCTTTGGACCCATGTGTTGCTTAACCCGATAGTCCGACCAAACAAAAATTATTTATCTAGATTTCATTCATTTCATAGAATCTATTTTACAGCGAATAAGAATCTAAGGACATGTTCATATTGAAAGTTTTTTTCGAATTGACAAAACAAATCCTATCTTTCAGTGACCTGATTGATTGTTATTGATATAATAGGCCATAAGACAATCTATACCCATATATGCTTGTATTTTAATGTTATACTGTTTTGTTTATTGATATTGTTTATTCTAAAGTCTTATGATATTCTACTAAGAAATCCTCCCAAGTATCGTGCTTTATCCCTCGGATGAAGGATCCTTTCGCGTTTTTGGTTTTCTATCAGAAAAATCAAAAGTCAAAACTAAAAAAAACTGTAGGTAGCGGGATAATCCCGGGATAATCTCGGGTGCCTGCGTCCCGCTTGGTGCGCATAGCCACACCGGAAGTCTTCCTTGCTTTTCGCGAAACACAAAGCAGCAGACGTGTTTTTTGTTGGATTTTTGAAAAAGTGTGTATTATCGGATTTATGGCGTAGAACAGGATATTCAGGTCATAAATGGTATGTAGAACATACATTAGTAAAAAGTTTAATAAGTTTGGTGCAAAATGTTGCTCAATTTGGTAGTTTGTTAAGTGTAACAAGTGTGGGGATTGGAATCAAGTACCGGGCCATAGTCTGGGCTCCTCTACCCGCTAACCAAGCAGATTATTGTTATATTTAATGTTGTGCTATTAAATTGGGTCACATTAAAGGGTAAAATTGTCTCTGGGCTACACCAATTCTGTGGAGGCAATGGGTCGATGTATTACCTAGGTTAATAGAGCTTTCCTACTCATATAATTAGCTCAATACCACTTCTCCCTGTGCTAGACTAAGGCTGTCCAAGCACGCAAGAGATTTGGTAAGGAAATTCCCCTTAAACAGCAGTTTTTTGGGGTTTTGCCGAAAACACGTGTCATTGGCTGCCACGGCCATTGCCACGAGGGCTTGTTGCATCCACAAAGCTGTGGATGCAACGCAACCCAGAAGGGGCATTGTGTAACCATAACGTTCACGTGTGTCATCTTCATTGCAGGCGGAGCGAGTCGAAGCATTGATTGGCATCCACACCTAACCATTGCAACCACAACTTCATGTGTGGAGGCAACGGCGCGATCAGTGACACAGCGCGGAGTGGCTGCAATGAGCAGAGCAACGTAGGTTACTCCAAATAATTCTGTATCTGTGGTTACAAGGCGTGGTTACTACTACAGTTGCATAGATTAAGGGCAAGGTAATACGAGAGTTGTCTAATAGTATCTGGTTGGGCGTCGCCGCCACAGCTGTTCCTACGTCGTGGCAACGACTGGTGGTAACAACCAGTTGACTCGTTACATTCTATTCGTTTATACAGTTATCTTAAGCGACTACGAATAATTTACCTACCAATGTATAGCAGCACTGACCCCTTTTTCTTGGTATCATTTCAGATCTTTCGAAGGCTGTAAGTGTAGACGTTCTTCGCTCCATCGACATCCTCTCTGTCCGAAGTGTCGCAAACAACGTGGCATCAAGGAGTGTACACCACACGATACGTGCATTCACTGCGTGGACACTCCTCTTCAGGACTGGGGGACTCTGCTGTATAATCAAATCAGGCGTAAGAAAAGGGAAGCGAAACAGAATCGAAAATGGCATCCGCCCGCGCCAGGACAACGTGTTAGAGGCCACACCCCAGGGCGGGTCTGTGGTCGAAACAGTTATCCGCTCCGATGATGAAATTCCAGCCTCAGGGACGCCACGACGGCAGAAATTGTCTCTACGGCGGAACGAATCTATCAGAACGCAGGAAACATCGTCTTCGAGTAGCACGACATCCGATAGTGAAATTGAAGAGGTTGCTAGCAATGACTCAAACGATCGCGACCTGTGGCAGGACTCAGTTGACCCCACGCTAATCGCTGAACACTCAGAGGGTGAAAAGGACAGTGTCGTAACTCACGCCCAGGTCTGTGGCGGCGATGCACCTGTGGAGGCAAAGGTTCTGGATACCACTCAAGAAATTGCCGCGACTAATCGGCTCTCGAACAAGGAGTGGTCAGTGGAGGCCATGAGGATTGAAATCCCTGACTTACTTCAATGGATTGACATTAACTCTAACTACTCTGTCGCACAAGTTGGCCCACCGAAAAAGCGCAAGCAATCGGTACTGGCATCAGCGGCGTTGTTGCCAGAAGTTAACGTACCGGAACCATTCGTCGCACACAGGCCACACCCGCTGAAGGTCATGGTGGGGAAATAAAACCCCCCTCTGAACACGACCATGGGGGCCAAGATAGGGTCATTCAAACTCGCCGGCGACGGTTTTGGTGAAGGAGCTTTGAAATACCCAATGGCAATGCCGGACTTCCTGTCGCCCATGCAGGGCCATTTTATCGCAACGGTTCGTGAAGAGGACCTGAAGCGATGGGAAGAGGCTTCACGCAACTCGCTGGTAATCCTGTCTAACCTGGATGCAGCAGTCGAGGCCATGGTATCAACATATCCCGAGCACATGCAACGCAATCTGTATCTAATGAGAGCAATGTTCCGAGCAGTACAAGGACTGGAGGCATTGACTCGTATTACAGTGGGTTCATTACACAAAGCGGTCACGCACCGTCGTGATGCGGCGTTAAATGCTGTCTTAATCACAAGACTAAGCCCTTGGAAATTCGGGAGGACCATTTGGAGAAAATGTGGTACGGACCTATCGTGAACGAAAGATTTCTGTTCGATCCTACCCTGCTTCAGGAAATCGCTACGGAGAGGGAGGCAATCACAGACAAGCGTCTTTCCGCGGCGGCATTGTCGCCAATCGCGTCCAACGTCTATCGCAAACAATCGGCGGTCGTAGC
>LQRL01133041.1:699-19112 GCA_001703475.1 Hydroides elegans | reverse complement strand
TTCTGATATTTTATACGAATCCATTTTGCAAGGCGCCGCTGTACCGAAAATGCTAAACCTTACCAAAATTTTAAGTTTTAAAGGGGCCTGGGCAATCCTTAATAGTTTTGTTTGTACTATCCTATAAAGGGTTGCCCAGGCCCCTTTAAAACTTTTGGTAAGGTTTAGCATTTTCGGTACAGCGGCGCCTTGCAAAATGGATTCGTATAAAATATCAGAAATCATCGATAAACGGAAAATCCAGTTAATTTTTTTAAAGAATATGTTAGGGTTTCCTATTGTAGAGATGCTGTAAAAATTATACACCCTAAAGATTCACAGATTATCTATTTTGGCTTCTATTGATGGCAATTAATGTACTAGGAATTTTGAGATATATTTTCGAATAGCATGATTAAAAAAAAAGATATTATACTATCAATAAAAACAAAATAGCATTATGACTTTGTTTTATTATTTACAAGTCTATTTGGTCTTTCAGTTGATACGGATTATTATGAATATTGACCATGCGTGTTGTTGTTTTTTTTTCGAGTTTTTATGTATTTCGATTATTTTAATCGCATTTTCATGAATAAATGTTTGCAGAGCCTATGATGATAACTATCAGTTTTTTTTCGCGGTTGCTCTAGAAACCACTTCTATAATCTTGAATTGGCGGATAGTAACCTACAAAAATTGCCAAATCAACATTTTTTATATAATCCGGTGTTGCGGGGAAACAAACCTCAGTGAAAATTTACCTCAGTTCCCTATATGTTCTTTATAAGGGACTGCTGCTCTTTTCGGTGTATGCGACAATTGTTTCCCCGGACACAATTCGAGATGCATTTCGAGAATATATTTACACAGTGGATTAGGGTCGAGCACTTAATATGTGTGCACTTGGGATTGCTTAATAATGAGCAATGTGCCAATGACTTAAGTGTTTTTATTTCGAATCAATCAATAACTTTTATTTCACTTTTGATAGGGATTTTTTTGTTAAAATATTTGTTGTGTGTACCGCAATTACCATATTAACTTAATAAATTGATTTGTATATTTCATACCCTTTTTATTAATGTATGTTTTATCGTGAGTTTAAAATAAGATATTTATATATTTCAGACTCTTCGTATGTATTTTCTTTTTTAAATGCAAATCGTGTTCTTGGATAATTCATCTTAGACATGAAAGTCATATTTAATTCTATTTGACAAAAAATAACAATCTTTAAACAGAAAATTGCAATAATAGTGTATCATTGCTGATCTTTCTCTTTGATATTCTTTCATATATAGTTACACAAAGATGCCGACGTTCCAATAATAATTGCAATCAAATATTCAAAGTGTTGCTATATGTACTTATTTCCAATTGCAATCGTCTGTGAAAACTTTAATTATATGCTGAGTAAAATGAAAATCAATCTATTCCTGTTTTTTTTAATCATTGAAAAAACTAGCAATAACACATCTTAAACTTATACCATGTAAAATGAATATATGTTAAATATATCTTCTAAACATCATGGAACATCATAAATGTTTATTATGTTTTCTGAACTCATAGTCGTATGAAATGTGTGAGAGAAATCAAACACATATACCACCCCATCTATAATCTATTTGTTAAACAAACGGCAACTGATAATGCACAATTGTTTCCCCGGTACAATTATTTCCCTTCCTCGGTGCGGGGAAACAATTGTCGGCAATTGTTTCCCCGCTGAGGTTTGTTTCCCCCCAACAGGCCTACTCGACAATACCAAAACAGTACAATTTGCATAAAACGTGGTACTACTGTGAAATCGAAAACGAATACCACCGATTATTTACGATTGTTAAAAATGGAATGTCCTTTCGTTATAATAATTACAAAACTTTATAAAACTTGTCTAGCTGCAATAACATTCCAATTTGCAAGAATCTACCTCTTTTCCAAATATGCCCCATATTTAGAATGGGAGCACTTTTCAGGGCTGAAAAGTCCACCATGTAAAGTGAATGGAGGACTTAGTCGTTTTCAGCCCCGAAAAGTGCTCCCATTCCCAATATGGGGGCACATTTAGAAAAGAGGTAGATTCTTGCAAATTGGAATGTTATTGCAGCTAGACAAGCTTTATAAAGTTTTGGAAGCGCGTTTCCTGGAAATTCTGAGTCAGAAAGTCTACATACTCCTTTCTACAATTTGTGACATACGTGGCTGTTTCGTCTGAGAAATCACATTCGCAGACGCAGTGGTTGCTATAGGTCAACCTAAAGTAATATATTATATATTGATGTACAAATTTCAAGAATTTGTGATTTTCATGAAAATATCAATACAATTTAAATGTATGTATAGGATAAAGATAGCGATTTAGTCAAAGATAGTAAATTATTTAAAATTGTTAGCATTTCCGAGGCGCAGCCGAGATAGCTATGCACTGGTGACCTAGTTCTTTATTTGACTTTAGTTTAGAATCGATAATCAACAATATTGGATCGAAAATACAAAAGCTTTAAGCAATTTCAAGAATGCAATGGTATCAGCAACAAAAGCATTTCAATCAGGCTTATTATTAAAGAAAATACATATACATATATTGTAAGAGCATGCATTTTCATAGATTCCAAAACAATATACATGTTTATTGACATGATAAAACATTTAGCAAATGCTTGTACACTGTACATGTCATCAACATGTAAACAGAAGTGCAACTGTTTTGAACTTCCGTACAATTTGTATAAAGAAATAGAATACCAACAACTTACGGATATGACTTTTTACAGTGACTTTTTAAATACATGAAGTAGTGTTCTATATTTAGAACAGAAAGTCGATGCAAACATAAATATGCATTTGAAAGTTTGATACATATCGGCTCAGAATGATATGAAAGCGAGTATTACGGACCGAATATACGGATTTGAGCATCTAGATATGAAAACAAGACCGGATATTTTATTGATTGTATCATATTCTATTGCTGATTTGACATAATCAAGTAATTTTTTTTGATAATTATAGTAATTATAAAGCATGCAATAATTATGAACAACAAATACATGATATTATGTAATAAATATATATTTATTCAAGTGGTTGATCGTTGTTAAACTAGAAGGACCAGATTCATGTTTCCTTTTGAGTATTTTGAGCATAGTAAAATGAATAACAAGGTTTGTTTTATCAATGTCATTAAAGTTAATTAATTGTTTCTGACCATTACAAAATTTAACATGTGGCACGATCAAAATTGAATACATTTGTAATCTCATTTTTCTTTACAGGATGAGGTTCGAATTTCATACAATTTTGTTAATATTCTGCCATTTGTACAACACCGTTGAGTGTTTTACAACGGATCAGTTCACTTTACAACTTGGAAGTGAATTAGATAGTAAGTTTACACTGCAATTTACTTTTTAGGTTTTAGATAATTTGTAAATTGTGGTTTTAGTTATGGAAAATATTGCCTACAGTCCAACTATACCATATCTATATGCTTACCTGGTTTAAAGGGGACATAAAGTGAGGTTTTGTTATACATTACAGTTTGTTTTTAGATTATACTAAGCAAATAATCCAAATGGTGAGGGCATTTAATTTTTATTTTTTTTACAGATAAGATATGTGATGATGTTCACGACATAGTTCTCGCCGACCGATACATTATAACTTTGAACATGACCAGACCATTTTCAATATCATGTATCTGCCAGATCAGACATGCACAAGGAGAAACACACGACCAGATTATTAGGCGCTATAGCAAAGGACCATTTGGAAATGACTATGATAAAATGACAAAAACATTTCTATATCAAGATTGGAAAGGGTATAATCAAGATCTTCAGGCTAAATATTTCGAATTCGTCATCGAACAATGGGTTGGTGAACACATAAATGGTAGATTGACTGTCAACGGTGAAGTCGAAGAAGAGCCACTGCCAGCACTTTACGAAATCATGTATGCGTCTGGTACGTAACAAACTCTTTCAATAAGATAAATTGCACCGGGACCGTTTTCTTTTGTAGCATTATGGAGCGTTCACCCGAAACAGGCCAAAAAGCTCAAAGTGTGATTGTTATGTTTTTTATACTAATTTTTCCTGAAGAAAAAGAAAAGCGCGTGAATTGTATGTGCTATTTTCTTCAAGTAAAATCGGTATAAAAGAATAACAGCCCCGCTTTCAGATTTTTGTTGAACCTGTTTCGGATGAACGCGCCTTAAATGTCAAATACACATTTATAAAAAGAGGTTTTTTTCTGTCAATGAATTTTAAATAATATTATTTTTTATAAAATGAAATATGTCTTTATGAAAATTATTTTTATCTTATTGAACCAGAAAGCGGGATCAACAGCTTATTGAACTGTGAATCCAGGCAATACCAACCACCACCAATTGACCAATCTGACGAGATAACCGATTCGCCACAACCTGCAAGTTCCCTGTCTTACAAGAAGAAGGACCCTTCACCAACAACCACAACCACAACAGCAACAACAACAACAACAACCATACCTTCATCTTCGACACCCATCACTGAATCGAGACCAACCATAAAGCCAAAGATATCAACAGCATCAAAGCGTTCAGCCAATCCACACCCTCCCACCAAATCGAAATCCTCAACCACAACAACAACGGCACCCCCTACAAACCCAACATCGGACAACACGGTCGGGCCACAGCATGAAGCATCCGGTCAATCATCTCGCGTCTGGTTCTATATTCTCGTTTTGATTGGTTTAATTCTCCTTTTGATTGTGGTTGCCCTGTTCATACTTTGTATCGTATGCCTATATAAACGCTGTCGCCGTAACGATCCATCGCCAATCGATATCAAACACAATGTCGATCCGATCATAAGCGGCTCAGTCCCCCTTAGCAACGCCAATGTGACCATGGCAACGACAAACTATGGAAACCCCCTATACGCAGCGGGATCGCAAACTGACCCGAACGCCCAAGGTAAAGCGGAGAAGGGGGACGGACAAGATGAAGAAACGATTGAGTATGCAGAGGTTAATATGGCTTTGCTGGCAAAGAAGAGAACGGAACAGTTGACGGGGGATCAGGGTGACCAGGGTGAACAGGGGCAACTCACATATGCGGATTTGGCGTTTGCATAAAATAGCCCAATGTTGGATAATGAACGGAAACATTGTATGGTGTTCAAGATATATTTACGCACGCAGTATTAACGTCAAGAGTATTAGGAATCAACATTTGTATCGCTTATCATGCCCATGTGTAAATATTTAGCATTGTTTTCAAAATATAAAATTGTATGGTGGTTATCAAGTTAAACTATAAAATTGTATGATGTTTATCAAATTAAAACTTTCCAAATAAACTGCATTGGTGTATTTTTCAATTTTGATAGCTTCCGCTTTTGCTTTCAATTTACAGATAAGCATGTAGACTCCATAAGTGAAATGATGCCTACATGTGTATATCCTGTTTTTTGTTGTTTATAAATGCTATTTTTTATTGAATGACGTTTGTTTGAAAAAAAAAACACATGGATTGATGTTTAGATGAATGCCACAGTTTACGGGTATATTTTGATATTCATTCAGATTATGTCAGAAATAAAAACATTTGGATTGTTAATAAATTGTATGCATTCATAACATAAAGCTGGTAGAATGTTTGTTTCATTTTGTATCATACACGCTTATCTGAACTTTCACATACTGAAACGAACATGGCCAGATCATATCCTGTGACATTAAAGAAAGACATTCTTATACATTAAGTATATATTATTTCAAAGCGTTAAAAGTATCAACGACAACGTATTGTTTGGCAATTTAGAGAGGTGTTATAGCAACGTACACCGTATGTACACAGAAATACATTTTATTTCAGATGGAGCCTAGACCGACGTCAGGCGTAGCACTTCAAATTCTATGAAATAGAAATACATTTTATGGCATGAACGCTGCGTTGCCTCATAGGACGTTAGGGCTAAAATACATGAATGACGTTTGAATATAAACGTTGGACAAACTTTCAAATGGGACCAAAAAGCAATCAAACCAAACGTCATCAGATAACATAAAACTTATAGGAGCATCCTGTGCCGAGTGGGCTAGTTTAGACAATTTCCCAGTTAACTTGTATAGCTGACTGTAATCGAGGGCACTCAACGGTTTATTCGGGTAAATGTTTATTATTGTAGCAGCTCTTCCTTGCTTGCAACTTTTTCCGAACAGAACAAAGATATTTTTTTTCAAAACGATTAGTTTACTCAAATATTATGTTTGTAAATATATGAACCAATGCAGATGTATCTTAATTTAGTGTCAGTTAACGAAACTGTGAAAGAATAACCTGTATACACATTTGATTTCTTGACATCTTTATTTTGGTAGGAGATTGTACATTTGCTTGCAGTAGCTTTTCTGGTTTTCTTGCTTGCAACTTCAGAATAAACATTGTGATGGAAATAAACGTATTAATCTTATTTCAAAGATCTCTGACTATCTTCCGCTTAAATCAATAACTACATTGAGATCATTTTTGAAAAATAAATCGTTGAGTGCCCCTCTGTAATTGTGACCTATAAAAACGACTGTGAAAACAACAAAAAGATAACATGATTCCATGAGCGTCAGATATGAGTAACACGGCAACAAGTAACATGGCAGATGACTGCTGGTTTTGTCCTTTCGAACTCCAATTCACTTAAACACTGAAAAGTAGTATAAACATTTTTATGTGGTCTCTGATAACCACTATATGTATGCTAGAGAAATATGTGAAACTTTGTGAGTGCTAAAACAACAACAACAAAAACTCATTGAAACTTGTTAAAAGTATAGACTCAAATATAAACAATGCGAACATTTATTTGATGGAGTGAATTCAGCACAACTTAATTCATGCAACCGTGCTTGCCGACACAAGACAAACCATTTGCATCAGACCAAAGGTGGTAGAGTTTCTAGAAACGTTGATAAGACAAACTCGGATAGGCATTAGAGATTAGTATATCGGTTGAAACAATTATATACACAAGTAACATACACGTTGTGTTCCTCATCAATTCTTTTTGCTAATAATTATGGATCGCATAATATTATCCATCATGTCATTCTTGGCGTTGATTGGAGGCGTTTCGAGTGGGCAGCCTCTGTTTGATGCTTATCACAATGCGTACACAGGAGGTGAGAAGCAAGTAATGTTACAAAATACATTTGAAAAAAAAATGAATTACAGCATTTTAATACTATTACTTTTAACTATAAGCACTATAACTATAACGGCCATTTATAAAATTTCGCATATACAACTAATTTTCACTCGTATATATGAACGCATTATACTGTATATATATATCTTTAAAGTGTTCTCGTATAAGACAATAGGAATAGTACCCGAAGGGCCCATACCAAAAAATGGTTATTGACCCTAGGGATGGGAATAGCATTACTGTTTCCCTTTTCCGAGGGTCAATAACCATTTTGGTATGGATCCTGAGGATTTTATTCATTTAATTACACGAAAACATGTTCCAAAAATGTAAATATAAGAGGTCGCCGCTACCGGGCAATATCAAAAGTGATATTGTCCGGGTGAAATGGCCCGGCATATTGCATCAACCATGGAATAAGGTAATAATACTTCATGTTTTCAGGAAAATACGGGAAATTATTGCCTCGAGTGAATGTTTATGTTTTCTTTATAAAAACAACGTCAAGCATATAAAACCGATTTTAACACGTTTAAACATCAAAAGTTCGCGTTCATACGTTTTACCAAAAATCAAATTTCCGCGCCCCGCCCGTATACCATCGGTGTTGTTGGGCAAGCGAACGGGCGGAGGATGCCATAAATGTCCTGTTGTATGTCTGCCCCTTTTTACATGTTTATACATGTATGTGTATATATGTTATTTTACATAGTAAGGACTGATATTGTAGGTACGCGTCGAAACTACACCTGCGATGAAATGAACCGATTGCAATTCAAAAACCATGATCATGTGACATTTTACCAAACCAATGAAACGTGCTTTTGCCAGCTCAGATACGATGACCAGTTCTTCCAACAAATAAACGAAGAAACAATGGTTCTGTACAAGAATAGGTTGAGCTTAAATGTGAAACAGTATCCGTTTGAGGAATGGGCGCTTAATCCGGAAGGAGATAAAAGAGTGTTTCCGTTTGCCGTGCTGCCAAGTGGTGAAGGCGGGGCTTTGTCTATAAATGGGAGCAATGAATTATATCATTTGGAGGAGATTTATACCCTGGCATACAAGAAGTATGGTAAGTGTTTTCTAATGAATATCTACTTTTCGATGACATCGGTTGAGGGATAGATATTTTTAATGATATCATTTTGTTTACCTCCAAAAATCAGTAAATGTTCCAGCTAATAAATTCACATTTTATTTTTTACATTCATTTTATTTTACCACGCTACAATTTAGCTAGAATGGTTTTGTTTAAAACACATCAAATTTGTGCACATTTTCTACCAAAAGTATTTATGTGTTATAATACATGTTGGTATATTAAATACATCCACGGAATAATGCGTTTATCTTCTGTAACATGCCACCTTTAAAACCATTTTATTAATTTTCATAAATATTCTTCTAGCTGGTCACTGGGAAGATGGACCAACGTTGTTGCTTGACTGCAAACAGACCAACGACACAATCCCACATCAAACCCCATCTAACGGCAATCGATTTCTTTTCATTATCATCGGTATTATAATACTATGTTCGCTGATCTTCATACCTCTGTTGATATGCAGCGTTGTATTGGTCATCCGGAGAATGAAGAAGAATTCGAATGGATACTTAGTGAATGATTATCCGGGTGATGATAATGCCAGGGTTAAGTATTCGTCGCTAAGGCAACCGGTAGCCACCAATGAAATCACGTTTGATCGTAGTGCGTCGGTTTCGGACAAAATCGTAACACATGGTGAATTGGCTCTTCCAGTAGATGATACCGTATTATATTAAGTGCGAATAATCATCTTCAATTATTGACTCATTTAACCAAAAACCTATAAATTCTATTATCATTTTAAAACGAACGTGATTGGAAGACAAATTTGCTACTTCAACTTTATAGATCAGATCGGATAAACCGAAAATCGGTTTAAACAAATTGCTTTCGCGGGAGCAATGGATTCGCTTTAACGAGGTACAATGTGTATAACATGTCCACAGTTAATTTGGTATTTAGAAAATTTCGATGCCTAACCATCGAAACAAATACATTCTTTGTGTTTATGATTCAATGCTGTTTATGTTGTACGTACTGAGCAATTGGTATTTGCGATTGAAACCATTATAGAATTTAATTTTTATATTATTCATAATTTGTTGTTAGTGCATCCCTTCAAATCTCGATAGTTTGAATAAAGTTTAGTATCTAGAACATACGTTTCATTTAATTACTTTGTTATGTTTGTATCACTATATTAAAAAGGTGTATTGTGTATAATGTGTGTATTGGTGTTTCATAAATAAATGTACATGTATGTAAAATATCATATTCAACAAGGTTAACATACATATATAATAATAAAATACAAGCCACCTATCAAAAAGGTCTTCATTTGTTTAAACATAAAATCGGTGACCGGCAAGCATAAATTATATAACATTGTCCTGAAATGACTAAAAGTTAAACTTTCGAAGGTAGTTTGACTATTATTTCAAATCTCTTTGGTGTATTCAGTTTGCAATTCACACAAATACTTTGGGTCATGTCAATTTGTATAGTATGGTTGATTTAGATTTAACATTTAGCATTTAACAAAATCCATTTCCGGTTAAAAACCCTATTCTTCAAAAACGACGTTTTCTTTTTAGCCTTTATTTATTTTAATGCATACAACTTTTCGATCAAGATCCTTTGTTTTATTTTAAAAGCAACAAAGAAAGTGAAATATGATGATTATCCTTTTTTAGTAAGACTTCTATTATTGAGTTAACAAAGGGTGTCAGTTATCAACATACCATGTCTAAAAACCCACCATTTCAAATGCAACGTATCTTATTGTTGAATACAATAAACACATTAAATGCACTTGAGTGCTTTCGACCCGAATAAAGACGGAACTGCAAATAATCCTGTATTATTATATTGACTAATCGTGAACCCTTAATGCAAGGTACAATCTTTTTAAAAAACCACAATAGGGCAATGGTGATGACTAAGAATTAGTCAATTAAAGAGTGGTATTGATAAGATTCATGGAATTTTTCGGCGATCGTTTTCATTAAATCGTGCGTTGGCCCCTTTAACAGGAGTACCCAGCGATTTATTCGGTGAAATATCTATTCTGCCGATAAACCTTCCTTGCTGGCATTTTCACAGAATAGAATAAATATGAAAATGTTACTTTTGTTTTATTTCAAGGAATAATGTCCATTAATGCTATAATCACACAAAATATACTATGTTATGAATAAATCTGGACTGAAAAATGGGGTATAACTATTTTTGGTGTACTTTTAGATCGCGTGAAATATCAAAGAACATCTTTTCTTGCTGGCAACGTTTTGCTGGCAACGATTTTTGTGCGTTCCTAGCTGGCAAACACAGAATAAAGTTTTTACTTTAAAAACTTATATATCACCACTTTAAGCTGCAAATGAATTTGTTTCGTTAAGAAATAAGTCATATTAGACACACTTCAAAAACTCTTTCGTTGTGTACTCCTGCTTTAAGAATTGTATTTTGTTGTCTTTTTGTAATTATTGTTTCGTTCATAAGTACATGTATAACCGCCACATAAATCATTTCCGTGTTACCTAGTTGTACCCAATTATAGAATGGACAAAGTAAATTTTCATATCTATAAATCATAATTATTATGTAACATTAAGACACAACTGGTGATTCAATATATTCAAGGTGTCACTGTTACAGTGAACGTGAATCTAATTTATATGGTTAAACAGTGCAATTAAAACAGTTTTCGTTAGGTTAATACCAGGAGATTAAATAACAACATCAACGGATACCGAACACAAATTTATTACATATATGTTTAGAAAACATACATTTATAAAATGATTTTGGAATATATGTCCATTTTATTCGTTTTGATGTTTAATAATGCATTTTGCCAACACTTCGTGGATATCGAATATAGAATATACAACCAAGGTAAGCATTTTTCAGCGTTAATGTACATGTATAAGCTACAATGTATTTTTTTTTTTCATTATTTTGTGTCCGTAAAACTAATTTGTTGAGAAAACTTTTTCTTTTGGGATATATTTTATTTACATAGAATTTGATATGTAGTCTATGATGTAGAAAGATTAACAATACATAAATCAAGATGTCTTCATGTTAAAAATATATTGCATATCAATATATAAATCCAACCTTTTTTAAATTGAATAACTGATTAAAATTGTGACAAACCAATTCATTCAAATTTAATCCAAACATTTCGTCATAAAATGCAGGATGGACAAACGTGATAAGGTACACATGCGATCAGCAGCCCCTCATCTTGAGAGAACCGGGCGTCATTTTGTACATTGATCCGCAACAATCCAGCCGTACCGCATGCGTTTGCCAAGCTTCCGTTTTATCAGAACCCGGATCACATTCGAATACAGACGTGAGGGTGTGGAGGGACCCAAATGCGGACATAGGTAAGAGTTCGATATTGTCTTATTTATGTCACTATTGACTAGTTCCGTTTCTCTTGTGAAGGAGTATTAAAATCATGATTAACCAGCATATTTTTATTTATTTATGAGCACTAAACATTGGAATAAGGTATTTGACAACAAGCTGATGTGAACAAAGCATATTTCCTTGAAAAAGGATACACTCATTCCCCTAGAAAATGTTCACCTAATATTTAACATTTGATTTAAAACGTTCGCATCTAATGAATATATAACAATGTGGGATAATTCAGACTATATTATTCATGTACTCACCAACTGTTGTACCTGCATTTAGTAATTCAAATTTAATATGGACGTCTCTTTTTCTTTTCTATGTCTTTATTTATATGATAGTGCTACATATGTACCGTGTATTGTGTTTGGTAATACAATATATATTTGTTTATTCTATAGACATATATCCAACATCAGAGTGGTCAGATCCAGTAGTTGGAAAACTAGACTTCGAAGTACAGTCAAATTTAAACACCCAGCTAGCTTTGCATCTTCGAAGTGGAAAGCGAAGTTATACCGCATCGATCACAATTTATGGTAAGAAGTATTCTGAATGTTATACATGTACCACCATATTAAAGCAAGACATGTATTATTTGTTATTAGTAATAAAGGCGCGTTCACGCAAAAAATATCCTATTTTTTGCGTGAACAGAGGGCCTAGGGGAAAACTGCTATGCTTTTATACAAATGTGGCTTCCAAAAATTTGGGTTTCATGCTTTTTTTCGAGCTTTTTCGTTTGCGTGAACGCGGCCTAAGATATATTCATCATCGTTTTTGGACGTTATTAACATGATTTTTACGATTTGACATACATTTCTACTCTGTTTTACTATTTCATAAGATATATTTCCAATTTAATAAACGCATTTACAATAAATTTAATCACATTTTTGTTCCTATCCTAGTTGCAGGGAATTTCGAGCTGATCTGCCATACCAAAGAGCCAACTACCTCAACAGCCTATCCGCCTACAACCAGCAATCCGTCCAATCGTAATGGCACCGCTAAAAGTTCAGAAAAATCAAACACAAAAGACACATCATTCCTTATGATGCAAGTTACTCTGGCAGCCATCTTGTCCATAGCAGCGGTCGCCTTGGTAACATTTGCAGTTGTTATGTTGTGTTGTTACAGGCAACGACGTAAGAATCGCGATTTAAACAGTGTTGTGACGGAAAAGGTTTTACCGCAACAACCGTTTATGAATGTGCAGCGAGAGAAGTACAACAGACAGTATTCGAATGTGACGGATATCAATAAAACAAGTACGAGTGGGTCTGAGGAACATTTATATGATATTAATGCACAACCTGAGGATAAGAAAACTAAAAGAAAAACGTTGAGTTTTCGGGATACTATGTACGCTAATTTTACCGCGATTGTGGCTGCGTTTGGACAGGCGCGAGAAAATTCACTGAAAGCCAAAACGCAAACGCATTCAGAAAGTAAACCCGCACCAGAAAGACGCATTTATGTGAATGTTGAACCGTTAAAAAATAATCAAATTACTGACGGGACTCAATATGCGCAGATCGACATTTCACGATTGTTCGATGTGGATCACAATCAATCGAGGACTGAACATGTTGATGAAAATAGACAGTTGGAATATGCTGATCTCATGCTTTAAGAAAGCCGTGATACAACCATTTGTGATTCAAAATAACTGCCTTTTGTATAGAGATTATATTACAATTAAAATATTGTTTTAGACTACATAAGTATAAAATTAAAATATTGTTTTAGACTTGATAAGTATGACTTGATATGAAATGTTAAGTTATAAATTAATATTTATATGATATAGAATCTATAGACTGTTTGATGAAATGGTTTGACTAATTTATTGTAATTGAGGTTTGCTTAGTGATAGTTTTAAATCAAATCAATTTATATTTAACTACCCAGTTCATATTATTTGGATAAACCTAGAATGAATGACTTACATAGAAAAAATAAATAAACAACATAGTAGCGTTTTATTACTATCTAATACGAATAGTAGACATGGCTGGTCACAAAAACCTTATCAGTCGGTCTATGTTTATAATTAATATGAATTTTATCATTTATATTAATGAGATAAATAATAATCATTAGTAATATACAATTTTCTGACATCTTGAAGGCAGATACAGCAGCGCTCCTTGCGTTCAACTACGCGATCTGCAACCATTCCATTAGACTATATTAAGACTCAAGTTACCTAAAATCATATTGCATTTAGATAACTTAAGTTCTATTGCATCTTATACAAGTGCGTAATTGTTCCTTTCGAACCTGAACGCTGATATAAATCATATGTTACCCCCGTTATTTAATCACACTAACAACTGTATTATATACATGTTTCGAATAACATTTTCATATTATTCGAAATTATGTAATAAAACGATGCTCGTGAAATTATGATTAGTTGATGGTAGCGAGACAATAAGATTCAATATATACAGTGGCGCGCAAGCTTAACTTCTCGATTTCTCTAACGTTTAGCGTTTAGCGTTTAACGTTTAAGGGTTTGCAAGATCAGAATATAGCGTGTAACGTTTAGCGTTTAACGTTTAGCGTTTAGCGTTTAACGTTTAGCGTTTAGCGTTTGATGAAAGGACTTATAAGAAATAAAGATAAGCACTCACAATGATGTCCTATATAGACCCTTCACAACTGTGGGTGCTATGGTTAAGCGTTTAGCGTTTAACGTTTAGCGTTTAGCGTTTGTCTCGAGAAGTTGGGAGCGCGCGCCACTGTACTATTCAAAATTGTGATTTTGTCACACATTTGTATAGCATCAACACGTTTGGAACAATATTCAAGAGAAGATAGGAAATGTTTGTAAAACCAATCAATTAATAATAACATATGATTATCAAATGTTACTTCAACTGTGTCAAATGGGTCAGCTGAGAATTTAGAAGAAACATGATGGGGAAGTGGGTCAGTGTAGTTATAGATTAAAATTACAATGATCTCTGTTGTAAATATAATTGCTATGGTAATTACGCTGTTCTATTTTTGCTTCGTCAATTAAGATTTTTGCATAATATTGGAATCAAATTCATAAATCACAATGCAGAATACAAATGCCATGCTTCACTTGACATTATTGTGAAATAAAATGTGACTTTAAAGAATCTGTTTAAATGAATAGTAAATCAGATCTGTCAAGGCACAATAACTATTTTCCAAAATGACATACTTGGAAAGTAAAAGTTTGCTTTTATTCATCATTTTGGATATTTCATATAAAGTGGCATCGGATCCCTCAACCTATACAATTGGGGCATACGTTGACGGTAAGTACTTTATTAATTTCAAGGCTTCAATTTTGGATGAAAATATTTTTATAAATCATCTTTAACCATAGAATTATATGGTGAAAGAACAAAGATTAAATGTTAAAGCATTTCTATCACTTTAGTGAACTACTTCAAGATATACTGCAACCGAAACGAAAACAACGCGATCGCATTATCATCTACATTGGAATTCACCCCTAATGAGTTTGCGCCGTGCACATGTTTGATCGAATTCAATGAAGACCAGTTGCAATCAGCGTATTTAATTACGTCTGGGTAAGTCCTTATTATAAGATTAAGGATATGATAATATGCTATTTAGTGCTTACATTTTAATGTTTTAGCAAAACATTGAACAGTATGATGTATATTCATACACGGGAGTCATGTTTAGACTCCATTGGCCGGTTGTAGAATGCTGTGTTGGCCCAAGTCGTTCTTTAGCATTTCTTGCTCATCAGTTTGTCTCAGTTCATAAAGTTTACTATATGTTTTTTACTTCAGAACGTCATCAAATCGAAATGCCTTTACATTTTTCATCGGTAAAATACTAGATTAAGACATTTGGAAGGTAGAAAACTAAGTGCAGCAGCGTCTTTTGAGCGCCGTTCGGGGCCAACACTGCCCACTGCCCTTAAAGACCTGGATTTTTTAAAAGAAGGTCACTTTCCTTTTCTCAATGTTCTAGACTTGACATCAGTGATGGAGCCGTATTTACTTCATACGATTGGGACCAGAGGGAAGGTGGTGCTCTTAGGATTAAGATAAAGTATAACACGATGCACTTTTATCTCAATGAAGGTGTCACGACCGGGCGGTTTACGAGCCAAAACCAAAGTACAGTGGACTTTTGTAAGTTTTGACAACTTTCGTTAGAATTGGACCAGTAAAATATTGTTTTGTGCTATGTTCTGCATTGACATCATTAAGTGTTATAAATAAAATCTATGTTTAGTTACATAAGTTAAACTGCCTTCTTTGTTGATAATCAAATGGTGTCCTGTCAACACGTCCCCGGACATAAAGTCACAATTTTGCAAACATACATGTAGGACATAACATCCCAGTCATATAAAAAGTTATTCACCTGTTATTATTTGAAAATATTATTAACTATCATTTCAGACTGTAAAACAAAAAATGTGGAAAATGTCTTTTTAAAACATTTTGCCTGGGGACTCTATGTCCTATGTGGCCACCAAAATCGTGTCCGGGGACTTGTTTACCGGGAATCGATTATATCTCACATATCATTATATTTGATAGTTGCTGACTACTCAATACGATGCAGCGAAGACCATACTATTAGTGCGACAACACGTGCCCCATACGAAGCTACACCGGGGGGTCCAACCACCACAACATCAACCACACAATCAATGTCCACAATTGCAACCTTACAAGATCAAGATGAGAGCACAAGTAACCGTAATTCAGCCATGATCTTAATTGGTGTTCTTATCGGTGCTGCTATTCTCATATTAGTGATCGGTCTAGTCATTGGTATTGCTTGCAAAATTCGCTCCTCTCGACAACCACCGATTATGAATAATGCAGCTGCTTCTATAACTAACGATGCCAAAAGCGGACAGAGCGACAATGTGTATTGTTGTTTGGAACGTTCTGGGCCATACTGTGACATTGACACAAACACACTTGATGACGAACATAATTATACACAAATTAAGAGTTCCACGCATGCTCAAAATGAAACAAAGGAACCTGAAGCGGAATTAAATGGAACAGGATTGGATGTTGGTCAATATCTGACACCAATAGCGACACCAACACAAAAAGACGATTATGTTGATGCTAAAACTATGGTCGTGAAGCGTGATTATGAAAATGTTATATGAACATTCAATCTATCAAACACTGGGCATTGTATAAAAACAGTTAAACTATTTTGCATTTTCCTGTCTTGATACGATGCATGAATTGTTTTTTTTTTTACATATATTTTGTTTTATATTTGCTCTTTAAACATAATAAAATTAAGTCTAAGCTTTTATCAATAATCATTGGCTATATATACTTATCGGCAACATAATCTTCAATAGGTTATAATGCATATGAAAATATTACATTTATCTTTTTTGCGCAAGTAAACATAAAGAATTATGCAACAGATTAAAAAATGATGATCCACGATATTAATGTGGTAGAATTACTGTGGAATCCTATTTAAAGACCGTTGTATTTTAACGATATTAAAAAGATGAAATAACCTTTCAGAAACATAATCACTTAACTTAATGTAGAGAGTCTAGCTGCAATTACATTCCAAATTGCAAGAATCTACCTGTTTCCTAAATATACGCAATATTGGGAATGGTAACTGTTTTCAGCCACGAAGTCCAGCATTCACTTTACATGGTGGACTTAAACGATTTCGGGGCTGAAAACAGATTATTTTTCTGAAAGGTATTTTTATTTTTTTTAATATATCGTTAAAAAACGACGGTCTTTAAATATACATGTAATTCCAAAGTAGATCATCACTAACTTATAAAACAATTAAACAATGTTTTCCAAAATGTGATAAATGACAAACGCCACATGCAACTTTGCGATGTAATGTACAAACCATGCTAAGTATACTCAACACAATCTGAACGCACAAATTAAGGCCGTGGTTACGCAGAGCTGTTTAAAACTAACAGTTATTCAAGCAAGCTTTTTTAGCGGTTATACTTGAGCAAAAAGAAGCAAGAAGGCTTAACAATCGAGGTTTTCTCCCGTTTCCCTCCAGTTTTTTAAAAGGAGTTTAGTGACATGCATGGTGTCAAACAAACTCAAATTAAGTTCATTATTGTTGAACTCGCATTCAAAAAGCCGCTTTTTCCCCCGCTAGCAGTTTTTCCCGCAGGCGTTTTCATCTGTGCTATAGCAATGTGTAACCGCGGCCTTCGTTGTAACTTACTTAGCATATCGTTATAAACTGAACCAAGGAGAGAAGTTTAATGAGTGTATTCATATAACTGTCTCGTTCCTTAAAATTGACTTAAATGAATTTAACTTGGTATTCGACTGATCAAACTCGCTCGCTACAAATAAAGGACAAAATTATCATTTTATTTCTTATTTTATATCAATACACTCCTCATCTAAACTATGTTAAACTATTATTTCATATGTCGACAATAGCTATTGCAAAAATTGATTACAAAACATATATTTTATATAAAAAAGTTGGCGGCCATTTCGTGTCCTTTGGGCGCAATTTATCAGATGTGCAGCAAAAAGCTTTTTTTTTCATGTACAAGAACACCTAGTTATCACATCCCTGTTAGTGTATATAAAATCATGCGTGTCTTGAGATAAATAAAAAGGTGAAAAAGGACCTATTCAACCAATTAAAAGCATATGAGAGCTTACTTGATACAGAACAAAACACGGACTTAATTGAAAAAATAATAACTGATATAAATATGACCCGGAAAGAACTAGAGT
>LQRL01133034.1:0-13117 GCA_001703475.1 Hydroides elegans | reverse complement strand
GGGCCCCAACCCCCCCCCCCCCCCCCATCCCCCATTAGAAGGGGTACCAGAGAATATGAAAACCGTCGGTCCGTTGGTCCGGGACCGACAACTATTCGGCCGGACCGACCAATTTTTGAACTTGTCGGTCCGGCTGACCGACAAAAAAATGCCGAATATTTTACAGTGATTTTATGCCGGACAGATAAATCAGGGTTTTACTTTAACCGAAATCTGGTGGTCGCGCTCGGACGACTAACTCCAAAAAAGACGCCATTATATTAATCGGTTCAAGCTTTCAAATACAAAATGTGTTCATAGCAACCCAATAATTTCCTATAATTCTAAGGTAAGTCACCAGAAAATAAGATTGTTGAACTATGGTGTTTATTTAATGATCTCGTTATTGGAAACTTGATGTCGGAAAAAATTTTGACTGGAGACTTTTTGGCACATGTTGTCACTTTTGGAGACTTTATGGCCGGAAACTTTTTGGCCGGAGACTTTTTGGGCGGATACCACTTATAAGAGATAGTTGCTGTCGACGGATGTTGATGTATATCATGTGTATGATTTATCATTAAAGTCGACATTTTAATTCATGCGCCGAAGGCGCAAGCATAATTTTAGTTTATAAGAAAATTGACAAGTTTTTCTGCATAAATAATCGACTGCCGGAAAAATATACGAAATTACCCAAAAAGTTAGTCGCGCGTCGGGCGACTAACTCTGAAAAGTTAGTCGCCCGACTCAAAAGTTAGTCGCATACGCGACCGTGCGACCGCCAAGGTAAACCCCTGGATAAAAAATTCGGGCAAACCGACAAAATATTGGACTTGTCGGTCTGGATTTGTTGGTTTTCACATTCTCGGGGGTAGCGAATATCTCGCCTATGCCTATGTTTTAGAAAATCACAACTTTCGGACATTTTGGTCGATTTCGGCCAATATACAGTGACTGAATCTAGCCGAAACTGTCAAAAGGCACATTTACACACCAATATCACACCAAGATCTTTCTAAAGCTCATTCAAACATATCGCAAATGCAAGATAATTCAACTCATGTTACGATAAAAAACATCCAGACTTTTCATTTTTTGTTTATTCTTATAGACCGATACCCTTCACCATTAAAATAACTTATTGTGTACGAGTCATGAGCGAACAGGGATTCTACTAAGTGGGCGATAATAGATGTAGGATCCAAAACATAACTTAAACATTAATATTTCATTTTTGAAAGTTAAAAAAAGAAATTTTCAGCATAATATACTAAATTGCTTCTATGAATATATGAATATATGGATGGGCTATAAAATGTAATATTAAAAATAAACCAAGGGTGATAAAATAAAATTTACCTTTTGATCGATCTAGTATGCAGGTTTACCAAACTTCATTACAAAGGTCAAGCTTTTGTGTGCATGGCAAAAAAATATATACCTGAGTTTTTCCATCATCGGGACAGTAACGCATGGTCCGCTTGGATGTATGACTAGAAGAATATTTACCTCAATGTTAAAGCAAAATCAATGAGAACTAGTGCAGGATGAAGTTCGGCAAGTCGAAAAGGAGACACGTTTGACCAAGGCAGTAGCCCATATATAGCAAGGAAGCTGGCTTAGATGGAAATTGGTTTGAGCTAAAAAGCTACCAAGTGATGAGCTCTGAAAAATGAAATCAAGAAGAATTCCCTTTACCATTAGCTCTGTGAACGACATATTGCCCACTCCAACAAATCTCTGTGCGTGGAAACTGTATAAGGACCCGTTGTGTAAAAAAGAGAACTTCGCGAGTTGTAGCTAGAAAAGGTGTTCCACATTTGGCTTGCATATTCATATGTAATGTTTTCTAGCTACAAGAAAAGAGGACCACCTTATTTGGTCGTGAAGTGCCCTTCTGTAAACTGTGCGGTTAGAGAGCGACGCTCGATCATGTGTTATCAGCATACACAAAAGCTCTAGTCGACGGGAGATACACGTGGCAACATAACCAGGTGCAAGAAGTCCTAGCCTAGCACACGGCATCGACCTGCGAACGAGAAACCAGCGCTGCGTCGGTGGTGTGAAGGGGCCACCGTTCAGTAGCTTTGTCAGAGAGTCCGAGGTAACACAGGGAAAGCATGTCAAAACTGCAGCAGGAGGGATATTGGCAATAAACATTGACTGGCAAATGTGGACTGATGTAAACAGGCAACTAGCGTTCCCGCAGCATATAGTCATCACGAATCTACGACCAAACATAGTGTGTGGTCACAAACCAAAAAGACAGTAGCGTTAATAGAGCTCATAGTACCATATGAAGAAAGAGTAGATGGAGCTCATGAACGCAAGCGACGAAAATAACAAGAGTTAGTTGAACAGTGCCAAGATAAAGAGTAGAAAACATGGTATTTTCCAGTGGAAGTATGATGTCGTGGCTTTCCGGCACAGTCAGTGTAGATAGCGCCGGGATAATAAAAGAGACTAAGATGCAAGCAGAACAGGCATCCTTATAGATTCGGTACAAGAGAGAAGAACACAAAAGCCTACTACGGGTTCAAAGTGGGATTGATCAGCCCCACTGGCCCACTTCTGGAAGTCGTCGATTTAAGGGCCCAAACGACCGTTCAGGGAAGATGCATCCTGATGATGGGACCGGTGCGACGCGACCCGATGTCGTTCAAAATACTATTGATGGAGGGGGACACAATAAATATATCAAATATGAACGGAACTGTAAACAATCACATTTTTGATTTGATAGAAAGTTCGAGTTTCCCGAAAATTCAATATTTCGGGACTTTTACATAATTTGTTACCGTTAAAAGGGGAGAACATTTGGTATAATATAGAAGGATGAACTCTGAATATTTGAAATTGAATTATTAAAAGGAAACAGACAGTTTACACTTATAAGCCATACAATTTAATAAAAAGGAGTGTACTTCTATATATACTTTGATTTTGAATTTACATGTAAGCTCTACGCAAACGTATACTAGACGCGATACGAGCTTTCTCCCCTTGAAATTGAAGTACCGTTTCCACAAAATTAAATATCGAACTGGCTTATACACTTTTTTTTGCCCTTGGAAAAAAGTGATTGACTCTAACTAAATACAGCCGTTTTAGAAAATCAACTGTTCCAATAGTGGAGTAGAAGATTTTAACTTTAGCTACCAAAGTCATAAGTAACATGATTTTGATGAAATTTATGTTTTTTTTTGTAATCCTTTGTCCTTATTTCGTATATTAATTCAATTTGCATATATAAGATTATACCCGTTCAATTATGTATTCAAATAATAGAGAGTTTGGGCAGAATAATGTGTATGACTAGCTCTGTATTCGTTTGGAAGCGCTTTACACCCTGGGACAGATACGGTTGCAGTAACCATACCAAAAGAACCGTGTCCCCGAAACAAAATTTACATCTAACCATGATCGGGAACACTGTTCTCTAGGGATAGTAACTGCAACCGTATCTGTCACCGGCTACAGAGAGTTCCTGGGAAATACAATGTAAAATGATGTTTAGAACGCTTTAAACGAACCATTATATATACACCCTGTTTTCTTTTGAAACACTGGGAATGTAAACGGTTACAGTCACCATCTCGATATCACAGTGTTCCAAACATTGTTAAATGCAACTTTTTTTTCGGCGACACTATTCTCTTGGAATGGGGATTGTAACTTATATTTGTACAGAGTGGTTCCAAAAGATCTTGGTTTAGTACTAGTGTAAATTATTATATATATAATTTTTTAAAATTTAGCTAAAACTCTATATGTTATGTCATTTTAGAAAATTTATAATCAATATTAATAGATAAATAGACGTTAATGTGTAAAATCTATTCTTGTACATTACACAAGCGTTTTTTTTTTATCTGGCTTGATAACATTGTTAAGATGTTTCATAAGAGATGTAGATAGTTTAATAATTATATTATTTGTGACTAGGTTTTCATTGATAGAATGAATAGACACATGTTTTTAAAAGGTCATCGAATAATGAAAAAGAGTGAAATGAATTAAGAAAACGAGAGATAGAAACATTGAAACAAACCGGGAATGTTGAACAAGGGTATTAAAGGGAATGAAAAGCGAGGATGCGACGTTAGGGGATTAGCCTCTACGATGGGTTGCTAAAATATATTTAAAAGTATCAATTTAATTCCTTTTTGACGTGTTTAGATGGCTCAATATAATTTACTTATAATAGCTTTGCAAATGAGAACTCATAAGAGAATATTAAAACAGAAATTACCAAAGCATCTACCTATTTCTTTTCGCATTGCTTATTTGAGTTCCAGCTACATCAGGCAAGTCGCTTTTGGGCTGAATAAGTGATGGGTCAAAGACAAAAAAACTTATAAATTCGTTTCGAACTCCTATTGGTCTTCTTGAACTGCTCACCAAATGGATGATTTTATACTTATTCATTCTCGCTTGTATTTTAAAACATATTTAATTTCATCGTTTGGAAACTATTTTGCTTGTAATTGCACGATTATTTTAGATGATGGATGTACATTTACTGTCGAAATATCGCAAATAGAAACTATGCATTTATATTAACGTCTTTATTCCTCAGTATCACAGGTGTAACTACGAATTTTGGCAACGTCAGGCAGTACACCGGCCGTGATGAAGTCACATCCTGTAACATATGGTGACTGATATTCCCTAAGTGTCTCCAATGTATGCCTAAACAGACTGAACGAAAAATGCAAGGTAATTTGAAATTTCACATGGATACGTTTCCACATAAAGCGTATCAGAAAACGTTGAGATATATCTTGCATATTCTAAAAAATATATAAAGAAGTCAATCAGGATCAAATAGTTAAAAACTTATCTGCATCATTCATGGTTCAACATATTAAAATAATAAATTGCTAACCAATTTACAGCCAGATACAAAAGGTTAACCATGTTTTTACTCCTAACTCGATTTGGGTCATCAAACGTAATATTTAGGTAATTTAATCAAGAATGTATTTTGACAAAAAAAACAATCGCATTATCCAACTTTCCAACAACATAATTATCATAAAATAACAATTGACACATTCAGAAATTGTTTTAAATGGATTTTATTTTGGTTGGATGAAAATGTCTATAGCAAGTAAAGAAAAACATAAGTTCAAAATGGTATATAATCAAAGACTTTAGAACATATATTATCTATGTGATTTTAAGCTAGGAGTATTTGAATTGCACTTTTTGAAATACAATCCTAATCACACATATGAATGTGTATGCTAACTTTCAAATTAAAATATAAACGTATTTCTGAAATGCAATTCAGAATGATAATCAAATACTAAAAATCCAGTGCGATGCTTTGTTATAAAATCGAATAGATATTCCTAAATTGTTAAGTAACCAACCCCCTCCCCGCTAAAAAATACTAGGTTGAGCGTATAATGCAACAATTTATAAACACCGATAAAAAATGACGAATGAATACAATGGTATAGGTGGATATTTTTTCTATCAAACAACTAAATTTATATTCATAACAAATTACGTATATAACAATGAAATAAATCACGTATTTAATACGGTATTGAAACTATCTTATTGAAACTTTCATATGTAACAATATTTGTGTAAAAAAAACTTAGCAGTACCAAATAACATTTAGCTCAACGTTGTTAAAAGGGGGAATTCTGGTCATATGTAAACATTTAACTATATTGGGATTGTTGTCATATTGTACATTTTCAAAAAAAACGTTTGCTTTAATCTAGGTTGATGATAATTAAATGCAAACGTATTGTACATTAATGTCAACATTTCCTTGGAAATTAGTCATATGTACAATCGAAACCTATTTACATTGTAATAAAGCGTAATGTGTTTATTATGTCTATGTAGCCCAATGATTAACAGGTTTTAGGGACGATATACAAACGTATAAAATGATATTAACCATATAGCTGCGACAATTATTTATCATAAAATCAAAGTTGTTTCTTATCTCACAATAAGACCATTCATTAATGTGCCCAAGATCATTTTCTCAAACAACCTGCATATATATATGATATTATTTATATAAACTATGAGCTAGATAAGTTTGTCTTTCCTCAGCAAAACATCTGGTTGTTTGGATAAACCACATTGCATCAATAAAACTAATCATAATTAGGCATATTAAGCATTAGCATGATTAGTATATTTGATAATAGACAAGCCATGATCATTAAGTCTAAACACATGTTTTAGAGAATCATGAGGGATTGAATAATAAACCTTTTGGTTTCAACTTAAAATATAATTATTCACCGTATATAATGTTATAAATGTTATTCTTTTATGTTGAAAATTATCATAAAGGTTAAATAATGGTGTTCATTAAACTTTTTGTATAATGCGTATAAATGAATTTTTAAAATAATTGAATTTAATTGTCATTTAACACAATATCAAACTGTCTGTGTTCAATTAAGAATTGACTAAATTTCTCATGTACTCAGTTTGTGGTCTGGTATTTCATCCAAATGATTAAATAAACATCTCCTTCCAAAACAACACCTACATATTTTTCTATTTTGAGACCCAGACGTCCGGATCATAATAATATCGTAACGTTAAATGTTTGCCAAATCGTAGAGCCCTTTCCGGCGTAAATTGTCCATTAACTTATTGGGTTCCCAGTTTCATTGATTGACTTAATTGGGTTGTAAACAAAACACAGCTGGTAACAAGTAAGTCAGTACATTACAATTATCTTTGTTATAACTCAAACCCATTACCAAATATTGATGAAATCTATTTAGCAGTTGTGTTGTTTGTCGATTAACTTCATATTTGGTTATTGTGTCAAAGAAATGTCCACTCTACTGCCCAGTTGTAAAGTGCTTTTAGCTATTTACATATTGTCGTTATGCGGTCAGTGCTGACGTAAATGACTGCTTTAAACGCGGAGAAACATATTCACACCAACTACAATCTATATACAAATGCTTATTATTAAAATACTATTGTTATTTTTTGTGTTTCGAAATATGCCATAAAATAATTTTTAAAACATGAAATGGGATAAATGGTATGTGCCAAAATTGATGGGCACGAATGAATATGATGGACGCAAGACCACAGTGAATGAAGTGATCAAGGGATTTCTGCATGACACATCCGTTCATGGTATTCCGGCAAGTGCATCTGCTGCAGGTATTACAATTTTGATATAACTATGTTTTACTGTAAAACATGATGAAATAAGATATTAGTTATATCAACTGATGAATAGAAATCCCTTAAAACTTCAGTGTGTTTTGCGCAATTGCATTTCGTTTGTGAGTAGAATTATGGTTTCAACACAGCAGTTATAATTATAACAGTATTGACATAATAATGGTAATTAATTTACCCCAGAATATAAATTCATCCTGATGCATAACATAAGTTATTATATAGACACATATACTATCGCACGTATTTTTCCCCTTGCAAATAGGAATATGTAAGAAACTTATCTGGATCGTGGTGACGTTATTATCTACAGCAGCACTGGTGTATAATCTTACGATGTTATCAATAAGCTATTTGAAATTCGAGGTAAATTTACAGAACAGCATATTAAAGTGCTGATATAACTTTTCTTAAATAAAGTATAGCTTCCGTGAAAACAAATTCAGTCGTAAAAAATGTTAAAAAGTAATTTTTAGATAATATTTGTTAAATGAACTTATATGCAATATTTTAGACATCATTCATTTTAAGTAATTAATATTTTGATATATAGCAATATAAAATTGATTTTTATAACTAAGTATACATATGCATTCTTATGTGAATAAAATCAATATTATTTATGAATATTTCTGAAAATGAATAAAGGTAACCGTTAAAACAGAGCTGGCAACATCTGGGGATCTGACATTTCCTTCGGTGAGTATTTGCAACAGCAGTCCAGTGAAGAGGTCACAACTCACACAAGTGCCAGAACTGCAGAATATATTGGACACAAGTAAATTTTATAATTTTATTGTGATTGTATAAAATGTACATTTTGCTATTTTAATATGTTTCATTTAAAATACTGATATCAAGCATAATATAATCACAGTTGTAATCACTATATGTACAATGTGTTATTTCAAAATGTTTCATCTAAAATACTAATATCAAATATAATTATCATCACAAGTTGTAATCACTATATAAACTTTTTTTTTCAAAATGTGTCATCTAAAATACTAATATCAAACATAATATGATCACAGGTTGTAATCACTACATATATGGATTAACAATATCATTGAAGCAAACTATATGGCATTGAAAATGTTCAGTCAATTGGGAGCAAACCAAATCTACGTTAAAAATAAAGCAAAGCAAACTATTTGTTAAATAAACAGTTTTTTTAATAATAAAGCCATCATGTAACATTTAATGATTTTAGAAACATTTTTTTGTTACAAATGTTTTTGTCAGGTTCTCAAAATACAAAAAGAAAGAAAAGGAGTGTCAATATTGACATCGACATCGGTTCCTCGAAACAACCTATAATAAGTGAATCATCTCTCAATGATAAGTTTAATGCAAGTGGGAAACAAACTAATCGGCGAAGAAAGCGAAGTATGTATATTTATTTTACCTATATACATCCATATATTTTATACTATAGTGCTTTATATGAAAACCCTATGAACATCTATTATATTTAAATATACTTAGTATATATAAAAAAATCGTAAATTTATTTGATAGTTCAAAATATTTATCTATTTATTTTTAAAGGTGCATCCGATTGTACAACGGATTTCTTAGATCAGGGATATTTCAAGACATGCTACTGGATTGAAGGCAAGTTCATGATTCACCCTTCCTTTTAATGCAGGCATTTCATTGCTATAACCAAGATTAAGCTGAAATTGTATTTGTATTGAAATATTTTTAACAATAGATAAAATCTAAAGAATATTACATAATCGGAGTTAGTAATATATCAAGCTTGAATCTTGTTTAGAGTCTAAATATTTAGATTAATGATATTTTAGTTGGTAACATATTTCATATATGTTAGAGGTAAGATTGTATTTGTTCTTGCTGTATTTAATATAAGTGTAAATATGACGTGTTGGTATTAAATTAGATGACATTCTTATGCTATAGACTTTGGAAATATCTGGACTAATGCGGATATTAACTGCCAACTTGCAACCATCAACAGCCTCGACGTCCTTGTATTTCTTTTCGACAATCTTTTAGAGTACGTTATGAATTTGTTATGAATGAATGATAGACAAGAGTACATGTTGAGTTGAATAACATTTGATTTGAATTTCAAGACAAATAAACAGACAATTAAAAGTGGTTCTACACGTGGATGCTGCATGTTAGATATATAGATTACTACTAAACAATTTTATTTAGAACTGATTGTGCTGTATATCAATATATTATTAGCCGTTTACGAAATATTATTGAAAATAAACATTGTAACCATAATGATTGATATATGATTCAACAGGGCAAATACCAATTACCATATTGGCTTAGAGTATGACTATACAAGGAATACATGGATTTGGCAAAATGGAAATCTCGCTTCCGCATATTCATATCAGAATTGGGGATCGAGTGATTTTAACGGAAGTATGTGCTATTCTTTAGCAGATGTATGTTAAGAAATTAAAGCGATTAAATGTGTGTTAATAGTCAGGACAATGTAGTGCGACCAAAAATAGGCTATCATTATTTACTTTATATTACGTATAATGTTTTTTTATCTTATGCATTTTAGATGTTGGTTATCTTGAGGCAAACACATATTTATGGAGGTCTCAGTGGCCTCATAGCAATACTTATCCAGCAATATGTGAGCACAGAGATGGTGAGCTTTTTTCTTTACAAATATAATCATACATAGATTGATTGAAAGTTAAACCGCAATATTTGTTGTTTACATGGTGCTCATTAGTTTGGTGATTGAATCATGAATAGATAGCAATTGCATCATAGATATCAATTGCAGCATCACCCAAAAGTGAATAATAAATGCATGTTATTGCAGATACTTTTATTGATTCATGCGGCACCGTGATAACAAGACCTGCTTACTGTGTCTCTGAATTTTGGTATCGAAGCGACAACAGTTCATATTCTTGCTTCACTGTTCATAACTCGTGTAAGCTCATTAAATTGAATAATGTATATGTTTAGACCAATACTCTATTAAAGTTTAGTATTATTTGGGGACCTATAAATCTAAATTAAAATATAATTGGATATCTCTTTAAGCTTATTTTTTCAAAGCTAATGAGGTTTTTATTCTGACACATAATAGAAAAAATTATAATTATTTCATATATAAATATTATAGACCCCTTGCAATGGGATTTAGCAACAACTAACTGCCACAGCATTTTGGGAAACACTGCTTCCCTCGCTAAAGTGGACAGCTCTGACCTAGAAACCTTTATTGAAAACTCATTCGGTATCAGGTAAATACAATCATGTACACAAAATGATAATGTTAGTGTTCTTTTATATAGTGTTATTGATGCATGCGACAAGAAGAACAATGCACTTTGCTAAATCCTTACTTGGTATACGGCTAAATTATTTGCTCTTATTCTATATCAATAAGAGATATTTAATATTGCATTATTTTCAATGTTTAGCTCTAGTAGCGCGCATTGGATTGGGTTGCGCGACGCTGATGCGGATGGGATCTATTTCTGGCAGGACTCAACCCCTTTACAAAGTTATAATGGATTTCAAGGTGGTAACGTTCCAGATAGGGGTAATTAGTTTTAATCTATTTTAGTGATTCTAATATATAAATATAATGGTTTGTCCAAACGCGTAATCAATTCTGCATACAATAATAAGCGAAAAAATCTATATAACCGCTATATATCTATATATTTTTATGGTCGTCACACTTCTTAAAAAATGCATTCATCTACATGCTACTTTCAAACGAGATAAATTAGTATCAATGAACTTATTTTGGTTAATTGTTATTCGGTAAACCGGTCTTGTTACAAAAGTGACATAATATCAAAGGGCTGAGACTAGCTGTTGTATATAAACTACATAAACCAGTCGATTTAGCAGAGCACTGAACTAAATAAACATGTGTTTTATACATTTTCCCTATTCCATTCACGTTTGCAGTATAGAACCATCTTAATTGTTTTACGTAGATTTATATAAACTGTTTACAATGGCTCTTAATTTTAGTTTATGAAAACTGTGTAGTTATTGAAAATGGCGTATGGCAGGCTAGACATTGTATAAGCACCTACTACCACATATGCGAGATAAACTTTCAAAGTAAGCTCAGGTCTTTTTATAGTTTATTTTCAGCAAATACCCAGACTAATCTTTAGTTTTGGTTTAAATGTTATTTTTGTCGATTCTTCTTTATTTACGCGATATACATTCTCGATAAGATCAAACAGATTAGACCTAATTAAATTTATATCCATGGTCTATATAAATATTGTAATAGACATGTTCTCTTTTTATTCGGTTATTGATATGAAAAATATATAAAAAAATGTGTAAGATTAAAGCATGCACAATCCCTTTTCACCGAATCCAGTCTTATGTACATTCATATTATTAAGCAGTAATGCATTATGAATCATATGTCATATTATTTTGATAATTCAAAGTAACTGCCATATCCCATATTGACGTGATTCAAATTACTAACTCAATGAAACTGCTTTATAGGTTGTGGAACTGCGACATCCGAACCTGATGCTGATTTTGATGACCGAGTTACAACTGGTAAGATAAGAATAACAAAAATAACAACTATTTTCTTTCAAAAGCAAGCATCCTTATCGACTCATATGTAGATAGAAAAAAACTCAAGACAAAATCTTGTTGGTCCCGGCAAAAAGCTATCCCTGTTATATGCCAATTAACAAACCTAAATAAAAGCCACGGGTGAACTTTTTGATTCCTATTGTCATGAATTTATGGTCTGGACAGTATAATAAAGCTATTGTCAGAAAAAGTTGTGTGAACTTGTGTCTGAATTTTTTGAGCGGATACTGTAGAAAAAAAAATGATATCATAATGCGACACATTCATATTGGATTAATCTTTCTATCTCTGAATATGCGTTAAATCTGTTGCAAATTATGCATGGTGGTTGTGAAATTATTAACATATTTCAATTATGGTGTATTAAGAATACGTGCATGTTTAATGTGAGCAATATTATGGACATTCAAAAACATTTTTAATTTATAGAGATCAATCCTGTTACTGTGAATGATCCTGACCCACGAATAATTGAAACAGGTAAATTACACTTTGAGGTTCTGTCAAAAAGTAAAGACTAAAATATAATTGATTGAGATAGGTGAATTATAATGATTGCAACGAAATAGTGTTTGAATGCTTTGAAAAAGTGTCATGTTTTTTTTTCATAATTGTTATTTCTATAAAATCAGCTCACATAAACAATTTAGGGACAGGAACCTAGATTCATTATGCATAAAGTGAAACAAGTAGATTTTGTGACTTGATTTATGTAATCCTAATGTGGTTTAATGTTATGACAAATTGACAAAAGCTACGTAGGTTAAACAAATGACGAAACCGGATCAATGATTGAAAAGTAAATACAAAAGTTTTTTTTTCTTTTTATTCACTCAATACATATTAAGTAAACAGGATCAAATATAATTTTCAAACATAACTGATTTATACTGATAAATCAAGAGTGTTTTTTTTTGTTGCTGCAAAAAGAACGATCACAAATAAACATTATGCCGTGTAACATATTTATCCATATATCATAAAACACTGTACTCATACTTTTAAAAAGTCACAGATACATTATAGTAGGTCTAATAGAGATCTCAAATCCGAAAACTTTTTACTATTTACATTGTACAATCTGCATTCTATCTCTGTATTTTTTCGAAGTATCGACAAAAAGACTGTAAAGTATACATTTTCGTTTTTTATATTACTTCTATGTATATAAATTCTAGCCTGAAGCAACATGTAATCTATTACATAATATACTTGGTTTGGTACATCGATTCTCAAACATCCTAGCAGCTTCATACGTGTGTCAATGGTTATGTTTGGTACAATATTTCGTTTAACCCAATTTTCAAGTAGCTTCCAAAACAGCGTGACATTCTTACACATACAAAAT
>LQRL01132990.1:0-10136 GCA_001703475.1 Hydroides elegans | reverse complement strand
AGTTCGTCATTTCCAAAGTTAATTTTATTAAAAACTGACCATCCTGCATATACGCATTGTTGAAGTTCACGGGGGATCCAAGGTCACTGACCTTCTAGTTTTCTTAAAAATGATCAAAACAGATATGGCTCAATGAAGGATGGGTTATTTAAAAAATTTATTTTCATTTCATTTCCTTGCTAAGAATGCTATCTAAAAATCCCAGAGTTTCAAAGTTTCATTTATAGTGACAAATGGTTGTTGATTTAACAAAGCCCTCATTCAAAGTTACTCATAATTAAATCCGAGTTCAGACCTATTTATGTACATGTTTGACTAATTATGTTACATAATAAGAACATATAATTTCCGTGATACGGTAAATATGGGCGTGTGCCTACGATCATATATCTGCATTCAATATATGATTAACTGGTATACCCTTTTAAAATCCTCTCAATTAAAAACACGCCTTGTGACCCAAAGTCAAGCCAACAACGTTCTATTACAAGTTTATGAATAATCCACCTTTAGTTGAAACCATGTGGCGCCTGGGCACCTACCAGACCCCGGAAGCCACCAAAGCCCCGGATTACACGGATCCCTGTAACCAGGATGGTATCTTCAGCCTTAATCCGGATCAACAAGCGGCTCTTGAAGCGAAAATGGCCCCTCCGCCGATTGAAGATGTGTTCTCGTCACAATCGGAAATGGAAACCGACACGTAATGCAAAAAATAAACTTAGAGAGGAATTAAGTGACATTTTGGTTAAGCAGCCATACATTATGTGCTTTCGTTAAGATCAATAATTATGAGAGATATGCGACGGCGTTTGGTGCCTTTGATTTGTGTGCTTGTAGCTAAGTATTTTTGATTTTTGATTTATCACAATCAATATGAACCATAAACAACCGCCTAAGCGCCCAGTCTAAGTCCGGATCAAGAGTCGGCGCTTGAAGCGAAAATGGCGCCACCACCGATTGAAGATGTGTTTTCGTCGCAATCGGAAATTGAAACCGACACGTAATGAGAAAAGAAATTAATAAGAAAAATTAATGATGTTGTGCTTATGCGTATTTTAAGCCTCTTTTGGGATGGTTTGATTTTGTATAGTTAAGCATATTGATATCATCGAAATCGTAATAAGTACATACACCGTAAATAACGGCCGAAGTCCGGATCAACAAGCGGCTCTTGATGCAAAGATGGCGCCACCGCCGATTGAAGATGTGTTCTCGTCGCAATCGGAAATGGAAACCGACACGTAATGCAAAGCGATAAATAAGTGGCATATGGTTAAGCTTACATTCTATAATTAAGTATTTGATTTGTCAACAAATTTTGTGTTCGCCAAGTCTAAGATTGCCGATTGAAGATGTCTTTTCACCACAATCGGAAATCTTCAAATGGAAATGGACACGTAATGCGAAATAAATACTAAGAAATTAAACGACGTTGTGCTTATGCGTATTTTAAGCTGCTTTTGAGATGTTTTGAGTTTGTATAGTTAAGCATATTGATATAATTGAAATCGTGATTAATACACACATCGTAAATGACCCCAAAGGTCCGGATCGACAGTAGGCTCTTGATCGAAGATGTGTTTTCGTCGCAATCAGAAATGAAAACAGACACGTAATGCAAAGCAAGAAATAAGCGGCATATGGTCTCAGATTGCATATTTAAATATGTTTCGTCGCAATCGAAAATGGAAATGGACACGTAATGAGAAAATAATAAGAACAATAAACAATGTTGCGCTTATGCGTATTTTAAGCTGCTTTTGAGATGCTCTGAGTTTGTGTAGATAAGCTAATTGATATAATCGATATCGTGATCAATACATAAACCGTAAATAACCGCCGAAGTTCGTATCAACAAACGGCTCTGGAAGCGAAGATGGTGCCACAACCGATTGAAGATGTGGAAATCAATCGGAAATGGAAATGGGCACGTAATGAGATTATACATTAAGTGAAATAAGGGAAATCGGAAAAATGCGGCATGTGGTTAAGCAGCATGATTTGCCTTGGGGTGGTGTTGTTGAACTAGTTAAGAACGAAGATCGAAGATTCGAAACCTTTTATTGTCGCAATCGGAAACTGAAACGGACACGTAATGCGAATAATGAGGAATAAGCAACATGCTTGAAGTTAAGCGGCTTGATGGTTAAGGCGCATTTGGGCCCTGGGTCCTTTTGGTGTGAATAGTTAAGTATTGCATATTTTGACATTATTGGTTCTGAAGTCTAAGATTGCAGATTGAAGATGTGTTTTCGTCGCAATCAGTAATATAAAAGGACACGTAATTGAACAGTTACATAAGCGACGTTGCGGTAACGCCACTTTTTGGACCTCGGATGCTTTTAGTTTGAATAATCTAGTATTTCATCTGCGTGTGACGTCTCGGTTCCGTAAGATATAAAAATGCAAAGAGATAAAAATGTGGTGTCATGGTTAAGAAGCAGGGATAATTCTAGCGTGCGCCATGGCGCACACTTTTCTTATACGGCGCACAGAAATTTTGACTGTGTGCCGTGATGGCGCACGGTTTTCTAGAATGGCGCACGAAAATTTCGCATGTGCGCCATTTTCCTAGAACTTGTTTAATACATTTGTGTAAAAGAAAATTATAATGATAACCAATTAATATGTAATACAACTGCAATATTAGCAACTCGGTGACTTTCTGATCATCAAATGTGAATATGATATGTGAGGCTGAGACTGACCATTACCTCCCGTTTTTGATTAGCCATATACAGAATGATGAAGACGTTACACCATCTAAACGGAAGTGTAATGGGTAGTTTAAACTTAGATAGCATTTTTTAGTACAGTTCACTGTTCAATCTAGAGTGCGGTTTGATTTACAATATGACACGTTCTTGGAAACGCTTTCAGGACGTTTCGGCCCAATTCCATTTCGGCCCATTACCATTTCGGCCCACTTTTGAGTGGGCCGAAATGGTAGGACGTTTCGGCCCAGGACGTTTCGGCCCACTTTTTGAAACCCGAATGTATTGATGTATTGTTAAATTCTCGCAATGTTTTATACTTGATTTTAATAATTAGTTTGTAAATTTAACATTATTTTTTAAAGGATATATAATTGATATTTGACTTAAAATCTAAATAATTAAATTTTCATTCAAAAGTAAATAAACTCATTTCAATTAAAAAATCTTTAACTTCTTTGTTTGTCAAACTTTATATAAAATCTTACTAACTAACATTTGAGTTATGTAAAACAGTTTAACTTAAATAGAAGAAAGATAATCGATTGAATAATTGATAGGATTATTGAAAATGCAACGCTGTGCTTCCTCGACATAATAATTGATCCTAAGTAGAGCTTATAAGTACTGAAGTAATGCCACTCACTTAATGGGGTTTTAATTGCAATCATTATATTCCATCATAAACATTCAAAATCCTTTTCGTATATTATATTTAATTTGGCTAAAATAAACATAAAATATTTACAAATAGATATGAATAAAAAGTGGGCCGAAATGTCCTCGGCCGAAATGTCTTGGGCCGAAACGTCCTGGGCCGAAACGTCCTAAAAAGTGGGCCGAAATGGAAATGGGCCGAAACGTCCTGACACCCTTGGAAACCCCTTTTGACTATCTTATTTTCTTTCGGAGCAGCACTTTTCTCTTTTAATTATGTTATTGTTCATTTGTGATAAAATGTTGTATTTATTTTCGCTCGCGCCCTCAGCACTCGCATCAGCGTAAAATACCTGCCAGTCTTAAAATAAATACGTAAATATTAAATACTCAAAAATGACACACACTGACGAAATTTGTGACATTTTGTGCATATACCCTGTACATGTATATTTTTCATATATAGTATACACATGGCGCACATCCCTCTAAAATGGCGCACAAAAATTTGGACTGTGCGCCATCGGCGCACGACCCCAAAATCCTATAATTATCCCTGAGAAGCATGGTGTGTCTTTGGTGCTTCCGGTGTTGTTGCGTCGTGTGATTAAGCAGCTTTGGCGTTAAATTTTCAAATAGTTAAGTATGAATAACACGAAATAATAAGGTATTATTGCTTGATATGATTTATTTGCATGGTCATCGGCCTTTTTTAGGATGAATACATGGTCAACTTTAATAGAGTCTAAAGAGTTGATTCCATTTTTAAGACGCATGTTATGCTGCAGTGCATTAAAGCATTTTATTTACTTCGTCGATGTTACAAAAATACATGTGATATAACATACAAGAGTGCATTTTTGGTGATTTTCGCAAAATTGTCACCGATTTCCGTTAATACGCTTTTTGTTGTAGATAATTACAAATATACATGTGCTATAGCATACAAGAGTGCATTTTTGGTGACTTTCGCAAAATTGTCACCGATTTCCGTTAATACGCTTTTTGTTGTAGATAATTACAAATATACATGTGCTATAGCATACAAGAGTGCATTTTTGGTGACTTTCGCAAAATTGTCACCGATTTCCGTTAATACGCTTTTCGTAGATAAATTGCGCTTTTGGATTGAGCGACACGTTACATATATTTACTCATCAACTACAAATGAACTGTAAGTTCTGGATGAATACGTTAATCCATTTTTCATGTTGTCTTTTCAAGACAACTAATTTTTAAGCATTTTTAATGATTTTTTTCAGGAATAAGAAGTCACAAGACAAAATCGAAGAAGCCTTACCAGAATATTCAGAATCCACGAAGACCCCTGCTGCCATTCTTAACAACGCCAGCCCCAAAGTGTGTAAATTATTTTCACTCAAGGACTTATTTTGTTTCTAGATGCTTCTAAAACCCATATGATTCATGAGCATCAAATGTTTGTCATATTGCTAGAGCCTGTTTTTTTAGTTACAGGTCCTACATATTATTTTTCTGAAAATGGACTTTGAAAATTGTAACTTTAGAAATACAGAAGTTTTATAATTTGGACCTTGGCTCACTTCCGGGCATTGTTCATAAATATTTATATATTATCACATATTTATATTTTATCACATATTTTATTATGTGCATTCTAGAATGCTAAAAAGAAGGATGCAACCCCGAAGAAAAAGAAAGCCAGTTTCAAAACACCCAGTAAAAAACCGGCAACAGCAAGCAAGGCGAAGGATGATGTCCTTGATGTCAATAAACCGTCGCCTTCAAAGACCAAAAGCAAGAAACCAGCATCCCACCCCACTTCACCAAAATCAGCTAAAGGTAATCAGAAGAAAAGCAACACTAGCAAAGACGGAAAGAAAACACAAGGTGACACCGCGCAGCAGAAAGCTTCACCGAATCCCAAACAAGAAGCAGCCACCTTTGCCAAAACCAAATCGCCACAAAACGTTAGTAACCTGTCAAAACGCAGTCCCGCAACACAGAACAACACACCCAACACAACACCACGCAACATACCCCTTATATCGCCCACACGTGATGTCACCAAATCGGTTTCCATGACTTCACCATCTACGTCAGTGACGTCACAATCAAAGTCAGTGACGTCACCATACCGGAAGCAGCTTTCGAAGGGCGCCGTTTCACCGGGAACGATAACTGAGCGATTAAATCAACTAGCTGCAATGAGCCGAAGAAATGGGGGTGGTGATAGTCCGAGATCGCCGAGAACCGCTGTTCAGATACCGCGCAAAATATCGAGGAGTAACAGCAACTGCTCAAGAGAAGGTGAGTGGAATATAGATTGAAAGTTCTCGAATCCGCGATACCACATTGTTTTGTATTAGACATTTTGTAGTAAATGATAATTCATAAGTTAAAAAAGTTAATTTTATTTCGGATAAAGGTTCTACATATGAGTTTGTATTAAAACGGAACGAAATTATGAATGTAACATTGTTAGGAATGTAGATTACAACACTCATTAAACCCGGTAACTAGCTATGGCCGTATCAAAACGACCAGGTAATTGCTAGTCTAAGAAGAATTTATACATTTATAAGGCGTTATTTTTATTAGGCTGCATTTACGCAAACAGAAAAGTCTAAAAATAAAAGATCGAAAACCGAAAACTCGATAGCCATATTTGTATTAAGACCGTAATTTGTCCCTTCTGTTCACGCAAAAAGTGGGCTTTTTTCCAGCATTGTTTACTAACTTTTTTGCGTGAACGAGGCTTTACAGTCTTTTTCTAATGTCCACAAAGCTTGTTCGATAACGTGCTCCCATCAATCGGTTTGAGGAAACAGTCGAAGAAGCAAGTTGTCACATAAAATGAACAACTGCAATTTAAAATCCACAGTTGCGCTTAATAACACTCGATCCCCATCTTCATAGTCTATTAAATCCTTGATCAAATCGATAGGTATTTCGGTGAATGTTTTATCTCTTCTTAGAACATGGATGGTTGCTGTATCTTCGTTCGATATCAATACACTACCTTCCTTATCGTGCAGTAATGCCTTGACGTGACCAGCTTCTCGTTTGACGTTATTAGCTTGTTTTGTTTGTGTGTCATACCAGTCGATTACTCCAGTTTGTCCTTGGCACAGTGTGAGCACCCGACCGAAACAACTGAAGGAAGTGTATCCACCTATTGAAAAATCGTTTGTATTCACACATTTCCAGTCTTTAAGATCAAACATTAAGAGCTTAGTGTCTGTTTCGCTGTAAGGATTGGCGAGCACAGCCACACCCTGACCAAATACGATGATATCATCAAATTCATTATCAAACATCCCGGATTTGATCAGACCATCTTCTCTTAAAATGATTAAACCATAAAATGTTTCACTGGATGTTTCCGATTTATTGCATATGGCCATGATATACCCATTAAATGCTTGAATTATTTTTCTAATCGAATGGGAGAAATTGGTTTTTACTCCCAACGAGTTACGGCTATGCACGGTAATGATTTTGGAAAGAATGAGTTTGTTGGGGTCGGTGGGCTTTGCGTACTCCAGAATCGAAATATAATCATCATAAACAACCCAGATTTTTTTACCTATAGCTGATATTGAACGGGGTAGTTCTTCACTTTTATATACTACATTGTGACTTAAATGTCCACCCGCGAACATTGCAAGTGAGAACTTGTCCTGAAATCTGACAGTTTTGGCTGAGGCTTTAATACATTTCTTCGGGAGGTCCGATGGCCCAATTTCATAGCCCTGAAGCTGTTTCAGTATTAGACCATTGTTCGGCTCAACGATCTTTATGTAGTCATCTGGCTTTATTGGAGGTGCAGTTTGCATGGTTTTGCAAAGTCCTTGAAGTTGATTCATCAGTTCAGTTGCCTTTTCCTCTGTTGCCAAACCACAACTGTTGTCATCCGTGACTAAATCTACTAATTGTCCTTTCACAATTGTCGCAGATTCTAGATTCGCGGTACACGCAGCAAGAAATTGTTCGATATCCATTGATATCTTTCCTGCCTTCTTTTCGAAATCGGTACGAAATTGGTCGTATTTTCGTTTCACTTTATTCATGTGAGCGGTTTTAGAGTTTTCTATTTTATCCAGAGTGGTTGCGATTTTCGTTTCTAAATGCGATTTTGTAGATATCCATGCTTTTGAGATATCCTGGTATTGGTCTGTAATTTCATCTGTCTCTGAAAGCACTCTAAGTATGTTAGCTTTTCGGTCTTTAGCAAGATCATCTAGAGTTTTAACGGTGTGTATTTCGGCCGTTTTGATTTTCAAGTGAATTTTCTCACAGTTTTCACCTAAGAGTACTTTACATTCTACGCATTTGAAATTGACAATTTCGTTTTCGCACCATCCACACAGTTTTTGTCCTTTCAACTTATCAGTATCCTTTTGGTGAAGATCGATAATTTTCTGGATGCGAAAATCGAATTTCGCATCACTCTTATCGCTCACGCGTTTACAAACCGGACAACGCAATTGGCCATTTTCGTCCGTTAGACTCTCCAAATCCTGTTTGCACACTAAATGCAGACATTTTAGTTGCATCGGTTCTTGGTAGAATTCCAGATGGATCGGGCATGTCAATTCCTCAGCTAGTTCTTGTGATAGCGCCATAATGATGGGGGACCTGTAATCAATAATAGGCAACATATACATTGTGAGGTCGTGGCTTCCAAAGTATGCCTTATGAGAAACTCATAACTGTTGATTTGGAGTTCTCAATGAGGAATAAATTGTTTTTAGAATGGCCGAAAATACTGTGTTTTAAGACGCAAACGTAATAAAAATTAATATAACCGGTGTAAAAACCAGTATACGATCCTGGTCACATTTTCGATGTTTTTTTCCTAACAAAGCGTGTTTTCGATGCACACGTATTCTTAAAAGGAAACTCCAAAACGCACCGTGTTTTTCAAAAAAGTACCGAATAAAACTCAAATTGCATTGTTGGGTTTTTAAAAGAAATCAATTGAAAAACATGATTTGTTAAGTGAAACAAAAACTCGAAAATGGTTTCCAATATGACCAGGTCCTTAGTAACAGTCGGGAGCTTTTTAAAAATCGATTGCGCCTTATAAAATCCATAACATTATGGTTACCGGGATGACGTGTTATTTTGTTTTATTTTGAAAGTCTACAATCACTGCATATAGTCTACTTGCCACATGTCGTTTGTCATGATTAAATAATTGTCATAGATTTCGGGTAAACTGCTTGACAATACCAGAACGAGACTTACCTTATCAGGCTACTGTTTTAAATAATAGAGTCTCTAAGAGTTTATAACTCAAAGGACTTGTAAATTAAACTAGTAAAAGGCGTTCCAATTGCCATTAACTCAAAACAAATATCCATAATTTCACTGTAAAAATTGAAAATTGATGCATTTATTTTTTATTTTTTTATTCATACTATACTTCCATGATATTACTTTTTTTTTCACATATTTTTACACAAGAACAATTTATCAAACTTTAAACTAGTGATTGAAATCCATATGATCCCACAAAAACAATATAACGAACAATGGTCATGAAATTCGATTCATTGTCTATTATTATTTTCCCCCTATTTACCGATCCACCCCTTTATTCATATGATATCAAGATGTGATCTTTTGAGCTCCTTTTTTGTCCGATCATTTTATCTTATCAGCTCTTCTTTGCCTGATTGTTAATCCAGATATGCCCACTTACGTTAAAATATTTATCAAACTCAAACCTGTCATAAAACAAGTTCAAGAGGCTAAATCAAGTACAACAATCGTCTTAAGAGAAATCATTTGTATCTCAAGGCCCATTGCTCTGTTACAATTGTAAGACGCAAATCTTTTTTTGTTTAAACTTTATGTACCGGGGTACATGTAATCTTAATAAGACTCTACTCTTCATAACTTTTTATCTAAAGTTAGAATGAGTGATTTCGATGTTAGTTGCTCGGAAGATAACGAAATGCAAAAGATTTGTGTCGGCCGGTTTGAAAATAAAATCACCAAAAATGAAGGTGATCTTCATGTGCCCAAAACGAAGGTCGAATATATGCGACCGCGCGACCGGTAAGGTTCACCCGTGGGGCACCGGTTGCTCCAATACGTGACAATGAAAACACCTCGTTAAAATATCGCATATTATATACATGTAGAATAGCCTTTCAACAGTCTAGATAAGATACACGGTACCTTCTATATTGGAATTTCGGTTGAAAGAACTTAAGTGATGCACGAATCCAATTTTGAATTCATGTGGACTATACCTTGCCGCACTGTAATTTTTTTTCTTAATAACTTTCTTCATTTTAATTTTGAAATATAACTTACTCATTTAATGGTCTTTCATTGTATTGTTTGTTCTGTAAGGCTCACCCCCTCCTCAGCGAGCCTTGACCTTCAACGAGCAAACCAAGCGACCGAAGCCGACAAAGTCAAAGTTCAGTCTCAAGGTCAAAATGAAGGACAAGAAGGAGCAACATTACAGTGCGGATGATGTTATTTCAGGGTAAATTGTAAATTTTTGGAATGTTTTTTCAGTGATAAAATGGCGATGAATGTAATCGATTAAATTTTATAGATATGTACATGTAGCATCCATCACATGATATGCTTAACTATATATATTGTTAAGATATTAAAAGAAAATAAAACATATAGATAAGTAATATTTTGATACAGGTAAACAAAATATCTTGTAGATGAGAAGTATAGATCCAGAATTGAACCTCATTCTGCCTTACGGTATCGTTGATACCGGTATTCGCGTAATATATCGAGAGA
>LQRL01132989.1:20524-31495 GCA_001703475.1 Hydroides elegans | reverse complement strand
ACATTTCTAACTTCATACCAATTATGTAATTAAACCATGTCAACCTGAGCGTAGTCAGGTAGCAAAATTGTCATAAGTGATGAATAATCAAAATAATTCTGATGTACTTTTCTTGAATCAATTATGAAATTTATTATTACTTCCTTATTACCTTGTTCATTATATTGCGTCTCATAATAGCCATATTCGGTATTGATGTGAAAATCTGAAAGAAAGTTTAAATAATCGAAATTGTCGTTATGGTTTTTAAATGTTCATAACGACTATCATAACTTTATATTTTTTGTGTTACACTTAACTGATAATTGTGCAATTAATTCACATAATATGGAATAAATAAAACAGTTAAAGAAGATATAACTATATCGATATATAAGCACATGGCTTTAGTTACGATATTAAAAGGAATGGCATATACCTCTTGCGAGATTCATTCGCAGGTCATAATTCTCTTCTAAAAGCTCAGATATTCTCTGCTGTTGCTGGCTATTGAGTTTGAGTAGATCCATTATGTCACGTGGTCCGAAATCCATAGATTCCCCACGACTGTTGTGATCCTGACATCCAGTACCGATAGTATTCTGCGATGCTGTGTATGGATCGAAGGATTTAACAACATCGTCTTTATGGTCCCGCATATAATAAGGCTTTCTATCGAAATCGAATTGAGCGACATGATTCGCTTGTCGTTTGTTGATGTGGGATTTCAGTTTAGCGATTTCCGACTTACACCATCGAAGGTCTCTTAAAAGTGGAGCATGAGTTCGGTCGTTCTGATGCCATGTTGAATAATGGACACTATTTCGATCGATTTCTAGTCGATGGATATGTTGTCGTGATACGGCTCTTTCTTCTTCTAGCTCATCGTTGCGTAATTGCAATTCATCAATTTGCCTTTGTTTGCAATTGAACATCTCCATGATAACCTCTTTTTGCTTGTTCTCAATTGCAATTTCCAAGGCGGTTGTGCCGTCGCAACTCTTGATATCGAACCGTGCGCCCTTCTGTACTAACAACATGGCAATTTCGGTATTGCTTGAAGCTAGGGCATAGTGAAGCGGTGTTAATCTTTGCGAATCCTGAGCATCGATAGAAACACTAGGATTCAGTAGTAACGTTGATACTTTTGATAAATCACCATCGTTGACTGATTGATGGAGTTCAGTGAGTTTGAATCTGTTCGCAATGGCCGCTTTTGGTTCCAAATTGATTCTTTTGCGTTCGACCTCGAAACGTCCCCTTTTGTACGCTGTTTCTTGCACACCTGTTTGCATTATTTTCTCATTGGTTCGTGTTTGTTGGGTCATGGCAATGAATGTTCGCCTTAAGATGTTCTGTCAAATATTATTATGAAAAGGATCGTTAAATAAGGGCACCTCACGACACATTTTTCAAAACTTTATTAAATCACCTTAAAACAACTTTACTAAGACGAACAACAACAAATTTCGCCTTTTTGAACAATAACATTTTGCAAAAAGGTGTTCGTTGTTTCCAAGTCAGCTGAGCTGTTCCCCTTTTTCTAGCCAGCTTTGAACAGAAAAGGAACACCTTTTGTAATAGTCAAACTGTTGAATAAAACTTAATCACCTATCATTACAAATAACATGATATAAGACAATTGCAAGTAATAAAGATAAGTTTGCAATTAATCATTCCCATTGATTCACAAAATAATTAAAATATTTAAAAAGGTGTTTCTCAGACTGCTAAAATCTCTAAGCTAGAACGAATTTCCTCAAAATATCCAAGCCAGCTGGGATTTGCTGAGGAACACCTTTTGTGAGGGACTCTTCAGTAAAATTACTGGAAATGAATTTGAAAAGCTTGAGTTTACATTGAGTAGCCAATACAGTGAGCATTATTCATATTTCACTAAGCTGAAGAAACAATAGTTTGGTTGAAGTTTAAGGACCATCATCACATATATTAGCGTTACCTTCGTTATTCATAATTGCAATACATGTATGTAATCATATGCAATTGTCGCATTCATAATTAAAGGTGTTATATCGTCATAGCTATTGCAATTTTACCACATCATTACATGTTTCTTTCTAACATGTATCCCACGATAAAGTACACGTAGACCTGTGAACCAGTAAATGCACCACCCTAAAACGCGACCAGTTTTTGAACCACTTTTTGTTTGACATAGAAATAGCACAACACATAGATTTTTTAAACCAAAACATATATTATGACCATGTTCCATCAAGCATGACCATAATTTATGTTTTGGTGTAAATAAATTCAGAAATACAACTTGTAGTGTTATTTCTATGACAAATAAAACGTGGTTAAAAAACTGGCCGAGTTTTAAGGTGGTGCATTTATTGGTTTACAGTTCTATATTAAAACTTAAAAGCGAGGTGCGAAAATGTAACATGCCAATTTTTGTCATAAGGCGCGCGTACGCAAAACAGGCAAAACATATCTCAAATCCTGATTGTTATGTATTTTATAGCAATCTTACTTGAAGAGAAAAGCTCATAATTCAAACAAACAAATTACGTACTTTTTCTTCAAATGAGATTGGTATAAAATACATAACAAACATGATTTGAGATATGTTTTGCCTGTTTTGCGTGCACGCGCCTATACTTTCTTTTTACGATATGTTGCGTCAATAAAGCGTTGCGACTAACTCAGTGTGGAAAAGAATAGCAATTACTGTGGCATATTTGTTTAGGAGTTGCGCATCAATTTACATACAACCAACAGGATAATCGCTACTGGCGATTTAATGATTTAGAAAGAACAGTGAAAAACGCGACTCGCGATAGGAATCGCTAGTTTAATGTAGTCGCACCCTTAGTTAAGCTAATATCTTACAATTTACATTTATTTGGCTTTATTAATTTGTATGCACCACATTACTATACATACTCATTATATGTAATCATCAATGAAATAACACTTATTGGTTCCAGGGTTATCACACAATAATTATTAAAATATGTTAATTAAATCAGAAAATAATTATTTCGCTAATAGCATAAATACCTTATTGATTTACTCAGGATAATACAAAAAATATTCCATTAGCTTTTTACTTGAAAATATATTATATGTTTTTGTATCGTTTAGCTTGACATAAGTTGACTGTGTTGTTATATGTGCTTTAATGAAATAAGCAATGTCTAATATAACCACATTCTTGAAGCATCATAGTTTAATTGAATTTGACACACCAACGAACACATATATTTTGTTGCAATAAATAAGTAGTTGTTGATTTTAATAGCTTTTCTTTTTTATCAAGATGGTCTTGTTATAGATGTGACATCATTTTCATTTTGCGTAAAAAAACATAAAATTCAAAAGATCAGCAATTTTCTTCATTGATAATATACGTTCACTGATGCGGTCACATACAGTTAACTGTGCTTTTGACGCCAAATTGTCTTGAGATTATTGCCATATCATATTCTTATCAAACGAAACTCATACAGGTCATGGTTTTATATGATTATGAATTAAACCTTCAGTGGTGAGATCATGGACATTATGAATTTACGAACGCAATGGGCTTTGTACGAATTTGACAGGAAAAAGGTTTAGAAGCCTTTAAGGAAAATTTAAGGGTGCTAGTCCTTTCCCCGTTTGAACCTCATACACGTACAGGTATATGATACCAAAAACCATATAATGGCCCTCCTTTAGCTCTTAGATATAACACCCCAGACAGCCCTCCCCCTTCACAATTTCCTGGATCCGACGTTAAAATCATGTCGAGATCTTTGAATTGAAGTCATAGCGGAAAATATCGGGTCCTTGTGTGAGAACTCCTGGCTGTCGCTGCTCCAACTAGAAGGGTCCAACATTTTGGGTTTGTTCCTTACAATTAACGACAAATTTATGAACGAAAAAATATGCAAGGTAGAATTTAGCATTGAATATTTTGAAAACACAAAGGTCTAGAACCCATCGCTTTTCACCTTTTTTCCTTGAATCATAACTAAGAAACTTAAATTAATGCGATAGTAAATAAAAGCCGGTTCGAAAGTAAATAAAAGTTAATATTCTTTACAGTTAAAAATAACATATTTGATAGAAACGTCGCAAATATTCCCCTAACACCCTTACTAATAGTATATGTTGTTAAAATGACAATTTGTATTCGTGCATCTCATTTCAACTTATATGTACTTGTATAAACATGTATAAACATGAGTTTGCACCTTTATTTTAGGAGCACTTTAATTATATTTGCAAATAAACAATGTTATGTCATGCAGTCGGGAACGCCCTTTGTCATTGATTATTTAAGAAGCAGTACACGCTGTACCCGGGGACGGTTACGGTTACGGTTGCACAATTCTTTCCTAGAGAGCAGTGCCCCTGAGCGTGGTTACATGCAACTTTTGTCGGGGACCAAGTTCGTTTGGGAAGGGTTACTGCGAATCTCTGTCCCTGGGTACGGATTGTTTAAACATATGCAGGGGTAAAATATTGTCTCATTTTACTTTTGCTTCACTGTAATCTTAAGTAGAATAAGACTCTAAACTGTAATAAGACATGTAAATATAGCAAGTTTGTTTTACCACATTAAAAGTGCATAGAATAAAACATGCATCGATGCATGTGAGTATTATACACGTACATGTACTGTTGTATATCTGCTTTAATTAAATTGTGATTATATTCTGACATTGAATAGGGTAGACTTCTATTCGATACATATCTATATATTGTGGCTTAAGTAATCGTTTAGAATTTCAGGAAACTATAAACATTTAGAATGTGTTTGACTACGTAAAATGTATGCTGTGTGAAAATGCCAGCAAGTTAAATATTCTTAGAAATGTTTTAATCGCTGGGCTGGACATTCCTTTCATTTCTAAATTCAGCAATTTTTCGAAAATGTCCGCATCCAACTTGACAAAATGTCGATTGATCATCTTAGAGCCGTTTAATTTCAGTTAAATACAAATGCATTGTGGGAACAATATTTCGTCTCGTGTGAAGAATCAACGTTGTTTCATCGCGAAATAATAATTGCGATCCAACTGTTCGATTGCGATAATCATTAATAATCATTGCGACTGTATCGGCACGTAAACTAATTTCAGTCAAACTTTGACATGCTATTAAATAATTATGTAATTGTAAATGTTTCTTCTGCTTAATCATTTAATAAAAACGTTAATTATCGAAAATGGTAACGACATCCCACCAGTTCCTAAACATCACGTTCTGATACGCATTTAAGGAGTATACTCTGGCCCTCTTCTTCACGAAGTGTCAATTGCGCATTTATCCAGGCGAGATTTAATACATAATTAATGATGGTGCATGCTTGAAAATTGCATTGTCATCTGCATTCTGTACTGTGGATGATCAAATAAAGTGTAATAACTGGTTACCTAAACCAGGAAATTCTAACGTTGATGCTTTGCAGTTTTTTTCAAAGATTCACATTACATATAATCTGTCTCTTAATTTATTGCCGATACATATAGCTATCGTATGGTTGAAATGCAATTGCTAAATCATCTAGAGTCAGACATTACCAGGCGCGGATCTTGGCCGTGTTCGGCCCTTTAACATAACAAATATAACCAACTCGATTCATCGACATTGTTTATATGTACCTGGCTTTATTATTTTCTGAAGACATCCCTTATAACAGTGATACCAACCACTAAACTCTTTAAAATCTTAACTCTATATCTATAAATCTAAGTTTCGCGTGCCTTGTGGAGAAGGATAAGATAATAACTAATTGTCATGGCTAAAATGATGATATAGAATTAAAGCTTACAATCACAATTTATAGAAAACATGTTAAGCAATCGACGTAAACTCAGTTGCGCCTTTGCTTTATGAATAACTTATATTGCGCTTTAAACTATCATCATTATGAATTCCCAATGATACGACTCGCTAAAATTTACGTGATCACCATCATGGATTCTAATCATGATACAACACATCCAGACCTTGGTGATTTCCTAAAGATTTTGTGACTTATTCTGGACGAGCACGAAAGTGACAATTTTAACACTTCTATAGGTCGACCTATATCTGTGGACAAACGTATCCGTAATATCTATCGAAATATTTGCTGTGTTTGTGATTATGTTGATGAATTTGTGTTGTACCGCCATAAATGAGTCATACCCCGTATTCTTTTGGAAGTCACTGTATCCGGAGACAGATACGGTTACATTCACCAACCCAAAAGAACAGTGTCCCCGAACCTTGTGACATTGCTCCAAGAACGGGACACTGTTCTTTTGGGATGGTTACTGTAACCGTGGACAGAGTGCTTCCAAAAGAATACGGGGATAGTAAAATCGTATTAACATGCATAGAATAAGAAAAACTCGGTCAATGTTAGTCGTTGATAATTCAATACAGTTACTCTCGAAATCTTAAAATCCCAGTAAGGGTGCGGTCGTGTGGGTAACTGTGCTTATCGCTGGGCAAAATTAGATTTAAGCGTTGAGTAGTAAGCGTGCGACTTAGAGTTATAAATGATCGGGCACGTATATAATATTTTCACAATGAAGGTGTATGATTGTATATAATAAAATGTTATAGTGTGTATTCACTCATCAGTGTTTTACTATTTAGACTGTCCATATACTTTCAATTAAACGAAACATACCAAGAAACAGTTTTCCACACAAATATATCACTGAACAAATTATATAATTGAAATGAAAGGTGTGATCAAATAGTAATTATACGAACGGATACGGATCGCAATTTGTGAAATGCTAATTAGTTATGAACACTTTTTGTATACACCATTAAGTTGGCTTAAGCAAAAACATTGGGTTATGCAACAAAGAAAGTAGGTTGATAAATACTTTATATAATATTGTTATTATCAATTATATTGTTGTCGGGCCTCCCTGTTTTTGCGCCAACCAGTTTACCTAAGGTGAGGATGTAAACATTGATATGCCAAGTGTCTACCCCGGATCCCGTCTATTAGCAATGAGAGGTATCTTTTTTTCTGAGACCGGTGTCGCTTTCGAGGTGCACAAACGTACGTACCAGTTTGCTTCGCCATCGCCGGTCGTGATTTGGGGTTCACAACATTATTCTGGATGCAGTCGCTTCGGTATGTCTCTTTTGTTGTGGCTTTTTCATATGGTTCTTTTTCTGGTTTTATTATATGCGTAACAACTAATTTGTTTAATGTTTTACCAAACAAACGTGATTTAAGAGCCGTTTTAACAAAACGATGGTACTTACTATGAAACAGTTTTTAACAGAGTCAACCACGAAAAGCTGATCGAAAAACTCAAGTAAACTGGAATCGACAGAATGTTGCGTGCTGATATTGCTGCCCGTGCTTTTCGTACACATATGTCTTCCCTATCGCGCCAATATGCCTTCCTAATTCCAATATGTCTTCCAACCGTGCCAATATGTCTTCCCAATACCAATATGTCTTCCTAACCGTGCCGATATGTCTTCCCACTAACAATATGTCTTCCCAACCCTGCCGATATGTCTTCCCACTGCCAATATGTCTTCCCAACCGTGCCGATATGTCTTCCCACTACCAATATGTCTTCCCAACCGTGCCGATATGTCTTCCCACTACCAATATGTCTTCCCAACCGTGCCGATATGTCTTCCCACTACCAAATATGTCTTCCCAACCGTGCCTATGTGTCTTCCCGCTACCAATATGTCTTCCCAACCGTGCCGATATGTCTTCCCACTACCAATATATATTTCCAACCGTGCCTATGTGTCTTCCCGCTACCAATATGTCTTCCCAACCGTCCCAATTTGTCTTCCCCATCGTGTCGATAAGTACTCCCAAAGCCGACAAGTATTTCGGGTCGTGCCGATTTGGTTTCCCATCAATAAAGTTCATCGTCATAGTTGTGAATAGTTGTCACATCTTAAACATTTAATACATGTTTTGTTTTTAAATTAGGCATTATTTGATTAATTGCTAGGCATATCGTTGAAAGGGATCAGATAGATAAGGGCTTTAGCTTAAATTAGAAAAAAAATAAAGGTTACAATCCTAAATAAAAACATTTCAAATGATAAAAGTAACAATATTTATGCCGTTTGTGTTATGAATCACTTACATTGAGCTTTCAACTATCCCTACAATGACATGTTCACGATACACATCGCTTAAATCATTATGTTTGCGTGATCATTATGGTGGGTTCTAATGACATATCGATGCACATCTTTGTGATTACCTTAGGAAGGTGTGAATGATTTTGGACGAGAGTGTCACATACATTTACACTTCGTAAGCTGAACATATAGATTAGTATGTTGCATTCTGTTAGGTTAGATATTCAGTAATCTAAATAGCGTAAAAATGATCATTACTTGAACAAAAATGCAATTTTCATCAAACATGTCCCGTCATTTTCTTTACCACATCATTGAGACATTATTATATTTTATTGAAATATCATACATAAGTTAAGAACTTAAATTAATGTAGATCAATCATAATTCAATACAGTAACTCTTAAAATCTAAAACACCACAAATGTGCGGTCGTGTGGGATACTGGGCGCATCGGTTGGTAAGGATTTAACCGTAGCTTAATAACCGTATGGCGTGGAGTGATACGCTTTGCGGGCGCATAGTCGCCAAAGTACAATCCATTTTACTCCCTTTATATATAATTAAAGATTGAGTTATGTCGTGCCCTCATCAGTATTTTACTCTTTGAATGGATACTTTTTATTTAACGAAACCTGACAAGAAAATGTATTCAACACAACAAATATCATTTATCAAAAATATAAAAGTCCATTGAAAGGTGTGATCAACTTAAATAGTAATATTATAAACGAACATGAATCACAATTTGTGTAATGCTAATCATTAATGAAACTCTTTTTAAACACCATAAAGTTGGCCAAAGCGAAAACATTGGGTGACGCAGCTCATTGAGTAGGTTCAACAATTCACATATTTCTAAAACTGCTGTTATTAGTTATGTATGTTTGGACCCCTACGCTTTAGCACGGAACAGTTAGCCTAGAGCGAGGATGCACACCATTACCAGTCATGCATCTCCACTGGTCTCGGGTCATAATCAAGGTTTACCAAAATATAATTTATTAAGTGATTCACCTTACAAACGTGATTTAAGAACCGTGAAGAGAAAGCCATTTGAAGCCATAAAACTATTTTTATAGACTCTACTCGGAATACATTATTTGTTTCAAAGTCTCATATCATGAGTATTTGATTGCACCCGGTAGTAAGTACAGTAACCCCTCGTTAATTCATCCCCGGTTAATTCGTCCCCCCGGTTAATTCGAACTGTTTTGCCCGGTCCCGATTTTGGGACCAATGTATTCTTATGGGAAAGTTCGAATTAACGAGGACCCTGATAATTCGAACTCATTTTGAGCCAAAAAATCGTCAAATTCCCGGTTTATATTGGTCTTTTATGACGAGTTTACAGATGTTTTATGGCATATGGTCGAACTAAAGATACTTTCCTGAGTAAGGACTTTCACTTTATGTCGTTAAACCACACATTAAGACATTCACATGTTCTTTCAACTGCTCGTTTTACAAAAGATGATACGCTAATAGTTTGTCCATGGAGCGGTAATCCTAAGCGATACCACTCCCCTTATTGATTAAGTGCACTTTTTGACAATAAACTTATTAAACAAAGGGATGATAAAACAATGGAATGAATGAACAATGGGGTGGGTTTTCGAAATGATTTTATTGAAGCACAATGGATTGCATGAACAATGGGGTGGGTTTTCATACCGATTCTATTTGAAGCACACAGGTTGAAAAGGGACACTTTAAAGTTGACATAGATCCGCATCCCTTATTGATTATCTTGATGATGCGAAAAAATTAAACGACGCTAAAAATCCTTCGTAAGTCAGTTAATTTGCACAAGAGAGTAACTATGGTTACATCAGAAACATCGATATTATACATTTGATATAAACATAAAGAATTGATTGATATTCTTTTCTTTTAAATGCCAAAAAAGGTTTATGGCTGAGTTTGATAATTGAAAATTTACCCCTGACGACATTGATTAAAAAAATACTAATAAAAATTCATATAGCAACGGATATGAACAAAGTTGCAAATATGCTGGAAATGCACAATATAATTTATGAGTGTGGTTGATTAGCATAATATTTTCAAAATTTCATAATAAATGCCGAAGAATCGGTTAAAAACTAATTTTAAATTCAGTATGAATTCTAACCAACCAAATACATAAAAATAAAGCCTATAAAAGTCTGTATAACTGGACAATATTGATATAAAGCTTCCTCACACCTTATGACTTATCTATCATTCAATGGTTAATAAATGAACATCTCGACTTCCGGTCCCCGGTTAATTCGAACCCCGGTTAATTCGAACCGATTTCGCCGGTCCCGAGTAGTTCGAATTAACGAGGGGCTACTGTATATTGATATTGGGCTTCACTTTGGCATTATTTCTATCTACTGTGACTCGCGATAATGTTTATAGATTTTTATACGTTTATTATTGTAACTGTGAATTAACTTCAATGGATTAACCCGTTGAATGCATTGTATATTGTTTGTATACTAGAAAAAAGTGTCAACTGCTCCATAGAATCCATCAACAGATATTTGCGGATAGTTTGAACTATTACAAACACGTGATTGAAAGTCTCACCTTGTCGATTTCGATCGAAACGTGATTTTGCCGTTATAGAAATATATATCTATAGTGTCTAAAATCAAGAGCGAGATTCACATGAATGGGGTTGAGAAGAGGGTTATGCTCTACTGTAGAGAAGAACGATTGAATTATCATAATGGAGTTAAATCTATTCAATTCCTAGCGGAAAATTCATAGATTAGATAAGTTTGAAAGAGGTCATTCTGCAAGCAAGAGCAGAATCCACAATTCTCCCAGAATAAACATTTTCACGAAATGAAAAGGTGTTTATTTCATACACACACAGATTCCTTATAAGGTTAATTCATTCGCATGGTTGAT
>LQRL01132989.1:4070-14645 GCA_001703475.1 Hydroides elegans | reverse complement strand
TGTTCCGATCGAATCAACGCAGACGCAGACGCAAGCGCAGACGCAAACGCAGACGGACGTATGGAGCATGTTAATCATATTATATAGTGTGCGATCCAATCTTAAAAACGCAGACGTCGACGCAGACGCAAGCGCAGACGCAGACGGACATATGGAGCACTAGCTTTATGCGTCATATGTGATTTCCTTAAATACGCATAAATACAAAAACAATAATGTCACGTCAGATATGAAAAACGGTTAGCATTTAGGGGCTCTTTGAATCCGTTGCTTCTAATTTTGATCACTTACTGTGTATGCTTGTTTAGCGCTTTACGGAAGAATTGACATTTGATTGGTAACTGTAACTATTTTCAAAAATAAATTCCTGGTATAGGCATGATACAAACAAATAAGCCACTTCCAACCCAGCCACGTTTAGTAAATGTTGGATTTATGTTTCATATAGATGTCTCCGTATTAAATGTTTGTTCATAATCATTTTTCTCGGGAAAATGTAACTGTTTAAAATATTTTGCATGATTTTTTTCAGAAAAATGGCAATGCTTTGGATAATCTCTGAACGATTACGTGTACAAAAAGTAATATTTATCTCAAAATTAGTCATTATGTAGCCAAACATTTACAGATAATAAGAACCTGTATTTGCTTATATAATGATTTTTCTTAACGCTTTTTTTCCGCAAAAATGTCATTCCGAATAGAAAATGTATGATTTAGAAAAGTTGTTTATGCGAAATATTTATTCGGGCTGTTAGATCTCTACACTCCGACGTATTTGTTTGTAAAAAAACCAAGAAACTTTTTATATGAAATCGCATTCAAACGTCTTTGCGGGTTGAGCAAAATCGTGTTTATTGGGTTCACTTCAGGGTTAGTGCCCACGTAAGTCTATTCCTACGTATAGCCTATAATGCACATGCAATAAAATACAATAGAGTTCTTTGATACAACAAGCACAAATACTATTAAAGCAGCATTTAAGAAAGAAAAATATCGCTAATTGCACGGAATAGTGTGAAAAGATGCAACAAAACCCTGGGCCCACACATGATTCCCTGTGTATTTAGCCAAGCATCAAGTTGCGAATTCTAGGAACTGGTCAGCGCTAAAAGAAAGAAAACCAAGGCGACCATTTATATAAATAGCAGATTTTGAGAGGAAAGTTTATGGTTTTTGTTGTTTTTTATGATTGTAAATGGTGTTTAGTTTTATTCTAGGTTGACATTGAAACGCATATGTCACATATTTAGTACATGAAATATCTTTAGAATTAATTAAAGAATTGTAATTCATGCTATACAATAATCTTTAAACAATTAGGCAATATATTGATATACATTAAACAAATAAATTATAAAGGATAACCCGTTTATCTTGCTCATGGGCGCATATGAAGCTGAAATTTCAATTGAGAGATTATGGTAGGTATATGTACAGTTAAAAAAAACATTTACTCGACTGTCTTCTTCAGGTCAGCCAGTCATGAATGGTTAGGATAATATTGTAATGATTGTGGTAATATATTTCTTTTTGTGTATTCGCTTCATATTCAATGGTTTGACATGGTGATTTGATATCACTGCAATGTATGCATTTGACCTACTGTATTATATATTTATAATAATTGGGTTGAAATTAAACCCCATTAAAATAAATTTTGAAATATGAATAGACTAGATCACACTGTTGAATTTTAAGGTTTCAAAATTCAATGGTTGATTAATGCCAAACACGCTTACTGGATTACTCATTTTATCTTAAATAAAACTTTTCGGACACCGATGTATGAACACTTTGTTTTAACGTCGCGAAGAAGCCGGATGCAATAGGAACGCTTATTCGACGTCGCAACGTTATATGAAGTCCGACAAACGCTCATTATTAATTAAATGACAAAACAATATCGACGAAATACCATACTGTCACGGGGTCGTCGCATAAAGGCGTCTCCCAACCGCTCAGATAGAGCGGCCGGTCGTTTTAGCTCAGTTGGTTAGAGCGTTGGATTATAGGTGCACGCTATATAACCATACAATGCTTAAAGTAATTATTAAATAGTTACTGACATGCTTAGATACATGTTTCATTCCAATAAGTCACATTTGTGGTTATGTCTCGACGTTGTCTGTCTGTCAAATGAATGAGAAATCCGGAATAAGGTAACCCCCATAATGCAATTTGCGTTTCCGGAAATCATAATCAAGCTGTCTCATTGTTACTGTTCCACGGTATAAGAAAGGGCAGAATATTGATGGATTTCATTCTAGGGAAATGTCTCTATGTAGATTTAGTGCCCTGGTATTTCCGAATAGAAAGGCCACGTGATATTTCTAACGTGCTGAAAACATATATCAGATTTCAGTTTCGGTTTCTGGATCTATGGGTAAGGAAGGGGAATCCTGATTAATGTTGCAGTGTTCCGGTAAACAACAAAAATATCTTTTCTAGGGTTGGAGGGGCGGGGCTGGATCCTTTTGTTATTGCACACCGTGGGCATGTTTTACTGATATTATATATAAACTACGTTCTTGACACGAGTCGTTCCTTTTCGCATCATATTATATGGCTAAACAAGTCGATTATAAGTCTTTCTGACTTAATTATTGGGAATATTCCAAGGGTTCAGAGGTAGATTCTTTATAGATAAAATGCATATCTGGAATCTCCTAGCCAGCATGGCATTGCGCTACCAAATGATGCAACATTTTAACCAATCCACAAGATATAACAACGTAACGAACGCTGATCGATCAGAACTACTTCGCTCTGCGTTGCAACGGCTAGAACAGACATCGCATATGCGGATAAGTGCAGAAATGAATGAAACGGAAGCGGATATAACTCGTGCTATGTATCGTGATATCAGCCATATGTATCATTATGTACAGCATCATCATAATAATGACACTGGGATTGATATAACGAGTGCAGGTATATGTGTTAAGGAGAGGTTGTTCATTGTTGTTCGTTGTTTGTTTGTATATTTTCATGTTAACACCAACAGATCTCTGTGTTTTAGATAATGACTAGATTATGTATTATGAATGACATGCAGGTTTCTGATTAGAGATGAATCATTTTAAACACTTCATATAAGTGTTTGCTTTATTCCGCGATATTTGAGACAGATGTCTTTGAAATTCATATCTCTATCAAATGGATGTCACCGCAACAACATATATGTAAAAAAAGAGCCTGTCCAAACATTATAATATCCTAAAAACAATGAGTGAAATTCATTAAATAATTTACAACCATATAAAAATATATATTTGCCATCAACTGAGAGCATTCTTAATCAGGTTCGCCTGGCAAAGGTCGCCTACACTCAAAACATCAATTGAGACCATTGCAATTTAGTGAACAATCCTTACATCTGGTGTTAATGTTTTACACTTAGTGATGGGTTGGACGATGTAAGGTTGGTACAAATAGAAAGATTACATAGTCATGACTCTATTAGAACTCCTAACCATTAAATGCACCACCCTAAAAACGCGACCAGTTTTTGAACCACTTTTTATTCTTCATAGAAATAGCACAACATGTATATGTATTCACACCAAAACATAAATTATGGCCATGTTTTATCAAAAATGGCCCTAATTTACATTTGTGTGTAAAAATATATACTTGTTGTGCTATTTCTAGGAAGAATAAAAATTGGTTCAAAAACTGGTCGCGTTTTTAGGGTGGTGCATTTAATGGTTGGGAGGTCTATATCTATTTAGTATGAACCGACACAACAGTTATGACATTATCAATATCACACCCCCTAACCTATTTTTGCTTGGCGTGACTTGACCTATCCTCACGACCGATGTCGAATCCTCACGTAGAATTTTCAATAGCTATCTTTATCTATAATTTTCACCCTATGCATTTGTATCCTCCCCAGAATTGAGCAGTCTGAACATGGTGTGGCATTCCCTTTATGATTTTGGTTCTATTACTACAACCATCATATTTGTTTGCGCCACAGAATACAACTTTTTGGCAGCGTTTTGCATGAAAACTTAATACTATATTTATTATAAAAATAATCATTAAAATTAAGATTACTCATTCAGATAGGAGCGGTCTGGATGTTATATGACTAACCCTGACATCCCGCGTTGAATAATAAAATATATTCAAGGACATTTGGTTATTTTCATTTTTGGCATTTTTTTTTCTTTTGTTTTTAGATAGGAGCGGACTGGACGCCGTGGTGCTTCCCTCATATTAAAACAATTCAGAAAAACACAGTTTTAATAAATTATGAGAAAATTAATGATCCTGTTTTCTCCTCAGATAGGAGCAGTCTGGACGTGGTGTGGCTATCCCCAACCATGGACATATCATCAGCGTACTCTTTTTAGATCTAGAAAAATACAGTTACATGAAACTATACATATACTTATTGAATCCTTAAGTCGGTGTCATTTTCTTCTCCACATAGGAGCTGACTGTACGCGGTGTGGCTCACCTCGATATATGCGTCACCGAATGGGAAAAGCCAAGTAACACTGATTTATACCCTGGAAGCTTTACATTTTATCTATAATGAAATAATCAATTAATGCTGTTTTCTTCTTCAGATAGGAGCGGTCTGGACGTGGTATGGCTGACCCTCACCATGGGCGCGGTGTCCGCCCTGGCCGCCTACGAGGACTGCAAGCGCTGGGACTGTCCGTGCGCCGGAAGTACGCCGCACGAGCGCTTCTATCCGGATCTGCGCGTGCGCAAGAGGTTCGAGGGACTTCCGGTCATGGTGCGAACGACCGCCAACTCAAGGAAGTACACGCGATCGCTGCTTAATCGAATAGTAAGTGAGATTGCGTTGCGCGAATCAATTGTGTATTAATAGCGCCAATGTATAATGTGCGGGGCTTTGATTGTGATAAGCGCTAGTCGATTTTGAATTAAAAGAGCCAATGTATAATTTATTCAAAAGTTGGAATTATCAAGTGAATTAGCTTAAGAAAATATGTGTATAAAGTTTAAGTCAATAGTTAGCCAAGGTGAATTAACGCGGGTGCTCGATAGAATAGCATATTATTGAATTCATTATTGCGTTGAATTCTAATGTTTAAATATAGAGTGACTTAATGGTCGGTTACACTACGTACGTCCTTATTGTGCCCTGTTGCTAGGTGATGTTATTTAGACGTTGTTCCAACGTAAGCCACGTCAAAGGACGTCGAAATCCTTCATATGGGCTCTTCATTTAACACAAATCAAGAAAACATAAAACAAAAGCGAAATCTTTTGCGAGAGAGATTGTATTCGGAATATTTATATATATTTTCAAAATGACCAGTCCCCGTTGGTATTAGCATGTCACTTTCAATATTGCAGAATATTGATAACGGATGCCCTATCATAATCGAGATATTTCGGGATCCCGATCAGGCTTTTATATTTAAATTCGGCGCACACCTTTACGAGAATTGATAAACACACATCTCTATATACACAAGTCGTTTGAAAAAATCCTCTCATTCTTTTAGAACAAACAATAAATCAATAAATCGATCTTACGTATCAGGGTACACCACATGATATGTTTACAACTTCAAAATATACAGCGAAACCAGCATTAAAGTTTATGTATGAAATCAGTTGATCCTTAGAAACATACATCGTCTTTTATCCGGATGACCGGATCATTTAAGATAAACTATATGTAGATTAATGTTTTTAACAAAACTCAAATACATTACATGAATATTGTAACACAAGCAGTAGAATTCTATCAATCTGATTGTCAAGAGGGCCCTATATATAAATATACACAACTGTATATACAACTTTGTATATCATATAAACTCTATATAGTTCAATACATTTATGATCGCCTTTTCCAATTAGGAGCGCGAACACTTTCGACAAAACACGGACCACATCGAGTCTCTTCGGCATTGCCTCGAGGAGCGTGGCGAGGCGTGTGCATCCAACTGTCACATCGACGGACTGCCATTGCTGCAAACCATTCGACACCATTCCGAAATCAACGAGGTATGTTATCAATATGAATATGCCCTATTGCTTTGTTGGCCACTCGATCATTCAAAGTGATCCTTTATGTGCACCAAAGCACCGAAAATTATGGTGTTTATCTAAAAATGAGCACATTTAGCAGGTATTTCCATTCTATCAGTAATGAATATGATTTCATATGTTTTGGCAATTACAATCAATGTTCTTTGTTTTGTTTTTTCTTTGAAGACCATCTCGCATCATTTTTTTTTGATAATCACCCTTTGTTGGTTTGGATTATTTCTTCAACATAAATTAATATTTATTAGGATATCTTTACTCTGGCTTAGTTTATGATTGAAAAAAAAAAATGTTTTCCTTGTTGTTTTATTATTATTTATTATTGGTTTATCATTATTTGTTTCTTTAATCGCCATCGCAGTTACCGGAGTTTCTCTCCACCTCTCGCGAGATGCTAGCCACTCTCGCCGCGTACCTCGAGAAAGTACGAGAAGACGAACAGCGCAGTGAACACCCGCGCACGCACCTGCTAGACTCTACGCGACGCCTGCAGGAGACTGGAGTCTACAATATTCTATGTTCTATGGACCTTGCACTGCAGGGCCAGCCCTTCCGGACGCTGCCCAACCCGACCGTGATCTGCCCGGATACGCCCCGAAGCCAAGCGGAAGTGGATGACCGGAACTATTTAATTCTCCATGCGCTGGAACAATATTTGAGCGCGGTTGAGCGACGATTGCGACCGAAACCGAAGAATAATAACATTTTCAGGAAATAAGCAATAAACGTTGAAATTCATTTTGGTGATTGGTTTTTGAAGTCGATGAACAAAAGATAATTTAAACCATGAGATCGTATTGTGTTTATTTGATGTAAGGTAAAATTGATTATACTCAATAGCCAACACAATTCAACAGTAGTTTAACTATTAATGAAGAATACTGAAAAGGAAAAGGTTAAACAATTTAAACGTTCGCGTATTTTGGTAATATCGTCAAATGACAAAATGAATGTTGCTTCAACTGTGTTAACTCTTGTTCTGCATTTATGGTGAATATTGAAATGACTCAACATCGAGGCGAAATCAAACCTGATAATAGCATTGCGTCAAAGTCACGTTTAATATGTGCGTTTAAATGATGAGTTTTTTCTTAATTATTAGAGTGTGGTTGTTATTTACATTTGGAAAATTGTTTTGATTAGTCTGTTTGGTTAGAATTTGTGTATATTTAAACACTTTAAAACTTTCAAATATTTTGGCAATATCGTTTAATGACAAAATGAATGTTGCTTTAACTTTGTTAGCTCTTTTCTACATTATTTATGGTGAATATTGAAATAAATAACTCAACATCGAGGCAAAATCGAACCTCATAATGACATTGCGTCAAAGTCCTTTTCAAATTTGATAATTGCATTTTAATTATGAATATTTTTTTTTAGGAATTTGAATTATGAGTGTGATTGTTATTTACATTGGGCGAAACGTTTTGATTAGTCAAGTGGGTTAATTATTTATGGCTTTTGGCATAACTTAATATGATCCCAGATATTTTTACACGTAGCAAAATGTTTTAAATTGGACTGGGTGTTTGATTTGTAGTGTAATAAAAAGAGCAATGAACAATTAGGTCTAAAATATGTAGTTTATAACATGAAGCATAATAAAATGTGGCGATCATAATAACAATATATTTTGATTGATACTAAAAGGTTGCTATCTCAATGTATGTGAATTGAAAATTCCTTTAATTTTGTTTGCAAGAATAAATCTTTTAGCGGTTTACCATATTTAAGAATCCCAATTTCAAGTATTATATAAACTTAAGAAACTGCAAATTATAAAGTAATCCTATGTTCTGTTTTCGGTGTTGGATTATATTAATGTTTCGTTTTACAAATAACACCAAAATATAAACAAACGTAAGAATTTTAATGGAATAATTGAAATTATTGTTAAGATTGTTAATCAATGATTCATCAAAACATTTAATATTTATCAACATTATTTCTATGATACAATGCTATTTTGGAAGCATGCAAACGCACACTCAATGCATTTGCTTCAAATAAAATAAATGAAAAGCAATGCTAGCTGTTTAGGTTCAATGTGAACAAAACAAATCGACATTTTTTGCTCGATAATCATACTTAGATGTTCAATATTGTATAAAAGCAAGTCGAAGCTTTAATCGAACCAGTGGTCCAATACTTAATTAACTGAATAATCAGATAATCATGATGCAAATAATTCATCTTATCATCCAAAATGAATGATAATTTCAAGCATTATAACTCATTCATTAATGGTATAAATCATGTTTTTATGCATGTAGAAATAATACTGAAACAGTCGACAGACCAATTGTGACAAATTGTCTTTTTTTTTTTATTTAAATGAGAATAAAGTCGTTGAAGCATGAACAACCATAAAATATAAAGTGAGTAAGTATCTGGCCATACGGGAAGCGTTTTTATCAAGGTGCATCATCTAGTTTCCCATAAAGAACACATTGGAAACACTGTTGTTTAAGGTATACTCGAACAATTTTCCGTGTGACCAGAATCTTAGTACTCCAATTTCAAGAAAGGCATATGCATATAAGAATATTCTTCCGCCAACAAAAACCAACAACAAAGTAACATTTATATTTGCTTTTATTTGCCGTTTCACAATATCGCACACCCTTTTGAAATCCGGATCGAAACAATCGTGTTTTTTTTCGGGGAGTGCTTTATACAGACAATTTAGCAGACATCTCCACCGGTGTTTTGGCAAACCCAGGTAATGTAGTTGGAGACGCGAGTGTAGACCGATGGGTAAACGGGGTCACATGATCTATGGCCCCATGACGTCACACCACGCAGTAGCGAGTTGCCTGTAGCAGGGCAAACGAGAGGGCCACCGCTATCTCCCTATAAGAGATATATAATAGAATAGTTTTATTATACATTTTATGGACATTAATTATACATAATCAAAGATTTACATGACGAATTGTACAACTAGTTTGCAGTTTCAAGTTGCCTAGCTGATGCAGGGCAAACGAGAGGGCCACCGATGTCTCCCTATACAGGATATGGAATAGAATAGTTTATCATATATCATATGCACATCAATTATACATTATCAAATATTCATATGAAAAAGTGTACATTTATAGTGTAGTTTTGAATCGGCTGAAGAAGGGCAAACGAGAGGGCCAACATTTGTTCGAACTCAAGAATGGTAAATCGGAAAAAAAGTCCAGGTGCAATACACTGAAATACTGCATCATATAGCCCTTCCTTATCATTTATTTTTGCGAGGCACCCTAACCCTTCAATAAACATATAAACTGCACTTACACTGCATGCTCCCTTATTTTGATTGGGCAAGTCCTGTACGCACACATGGACGTCTCCGTTGTAACTGAGTCCCCATTCTTGAGAACACTCATTGTCGTTCAGAAGGTCCATTGGGGTCGCCTCTTGCAGAGTCATTGGCAAGCCAACTCCGCCTAAATGGAGAAGAAAATTAAAAAATAAATAAATAAAATGATTATATTCTTGGCATGGAATCAGGTCGATGCTGGATTCATTGAGAATACGTCAAATTTCACTTTTAGCTACAGCTACGAACGTATCTGTGAGATGCAACCCCTTCAGAATCAGGCAATCGAGGACGAAAATGATGAATTTTCTACAAACTCTTAAATCATAATCTAATTCTTTAACCGAATCAAAAGCAATTGCAAACCATATTTCGTTATAATTCAGTTTACATATATGTTTTTTTTTCAGACTTTTATAAATAACATCATATTTTGGTCTCAACTACAAGTTCTTGATCAAACGTTTTTTTTTTCTTCAAAAAATCCTTCAAATTAGGCATTCATATTCTAAATATGTCACAGATAAATGCATTTTACAAGGTGTCTTATAAATGCTTTATATACTACACATGAGCTCTTACCATCATCGCCCCATCCGGTAATGGCGCAGTCTGTTTCAAGCGAATTCGACGAATCGATCGCAATAGTAGCAACAGTGCTTCCCATGCTGACCGATCTTGATGTTTTGAGTAGACCAATGTCGTTGGGGAATGAGCCCTGGCCGGTTCCGTAATCTTCATGCTGTCAATGAAGAGATAGTGTAAGGAACTGGACCCATTTTCTCCGCTATAATCTTAACCTTAAACTTACAATGTACATGTTTACCTATCCTTTTACGTTGGTTTTAAAGGTATGGTTCAGATTTTTCGAGCTACATGGTCCAAACGGGAGTCATTTTCGAGCATTTTTTTCTAAAGCAAACCAACCGCGATTTTTATTCATACTTTATTATAAGTCACCAATAGAATCCATTATTATACATATGGGCCTTTTCTTAAACTAGATTTTTGTAAAACTACATTTGTTGCGACGAAAAATTACAGCATTTTCATTATTAAGATGAGACATAATTCACATAGTCGTTTCGTTATAATCTGTTTTCGGTTCTGAAAATTGGTTAATAATCGGATGATCATACTTGCTCATTATTGTCATTATTTTTAAAGATGTGATATAATTCGCATAATAGTTTCGTTATAACCTGTATTCGGTTCTG